>JAQIWI010001964.1:0-13983 GCA_034698825.1 Deuterosminthurus bicinctus
AGGGAGTACATAGGAATGCTGCTGCTACTTCGTTATACCTGACTGACATTTCCACTATGGCTATCTCAAAGACCTAATAGTGAAGAATGGAAGCGAACTCGCTCGAATTCTACCGGAAACTTACAATACACGACGACGACGAGTCAAAGTATTATTATTTTCTTTGCACAAGATCAAAACTCAAGTAAACTTACCTAGATACTTTGGACATAGGAAGCCGGCTTGGAAAACTTTCTACTCTTCTTGGCAACAGTTGATTAACGACAAAGAGCAAGTGGTTGTTCCAATTAATCCTAGGATTAATAATTCCCTCCAGCCATAATACTCTTCTTTGCAAGAACACAAATATAATTCTGACACATAGTCCGACTATAGTGGCACTTCAAGTTTAAATGGCACACAGAACTGACTTCTTGTTCAGGCTCCTTGCCAAAGATGAACTGAATGAAAATGAAGGATACAGAGATAAACAAGTTCTGACAGAAGATTGGATTCAGGTGGGATGATGAAGGATGTTATAGAGAGCGTGTCCGTATGTAAGGAGCAGTTTTTCTTGCTGGTGAAAGAGCTTTAAGAGAGCGCTATGATACTAAACTGGACTGCTGGATCCTTGTCTTGCCTTGTCTTTTGATCTTTATCTCACTAGCTCGTCGTCTCAGGTCCGTGTGCCAACGTGAACTGAGGAATATGTGAGAGGAAGAGCCTGGTCAAATATATTCTTCTTCCTCTCTCCTGCTCGTCCTTCCACATGTCTACAGCTGCGTGTATGCCGCCGAGCTCCATGCGGACCACTACCCGACTTCCTGCTCAGCAGCAGCAGCAGCAAATTCGAGCTCAGCTCTTCCAGGCTCTTCTCTTCGCTCTCTCTCTGCGATATCGAACAAATATTTCCAAATGTCTTCGGGCTCACACAGCACTACCAACTTACTACTACTACTACCACTATGGACTTTCTCCTTAACAGTGAGGAGGAAATGTAGGACGTGTCTGTATACTATATACGCGTGCCCGTTTAGCTTGTTGGACGACAGTGAGGCTTACAGGAAAAAGGAACAAGAAGAAGACTACTAGAAGAAGAAGAAGTAGAAGAAGTGAACGAGGAGGAGAACGTTGCGGAGGGAATAAAGTCAACTGATGAATAAATACGGCTCGTGTGTGTACGAAAGACAGAGCGCGTGTTGCGTGTGTGAGTTCTCTAGCTTGTTACGCGTATATACTTACATGCTAAGAAAATTCTCAGTCAGCTTCCCTACGGATCCTTCAGCCTCTATTACATCCTGCTGCTGTATCCGCCGCTCTTCCGCCCTCCCGCCATAAGCATAGAACAGGCAGACCTGGTCCTATTCCCACCTTTTCCTTCTCGTTCTAGTCAGTCTCGGCCCTGGAGCAACTGTAGCAATAACTAAAAACCACTGAGAAGAATTCCATTTCCATTGATGCTCCATCACTTATTATATTGCTGCTTAACTGGAACCAACTGGCTCTCCCTCACTCCTTCACTTATATTAGTTGCTCATTCACTTCCATATTCCATTCGTCTTTCTCTATACGCACACACACACACACGCACGCACATCAGCCCTTTCAATATCCTCTTTCCACTTTGCACAAAAAGCATCTTGATATAATTAAATCCGCACATCTCTCCCTCTCAATCCCTTGAAACTTGAGGCATAAGGGCAATGCCCCCCGACTACAAAAGACTCTGAGGAAACTTGGAGGCAGGTAAAGGTAGAACTCATGTGAAATTCTAGGACTGTATCCATAATGTCAACAATGACAGTGGATTTTTAAAAAAATGGGGGGAGGAACTCTTGGGCCTTGTAAGATCGTAGGAGCGCCTTGGCCCTAGAGGCTTTTAATTTCCAGTCATTATTGACTTGAGGAGAGAGATAGGGAGAGAAATATGGGGAGAAAGGAAAAGGTTATGATTGGATGAGCTGGAAAAAATGATTGCTCTTTTCATCCACTTACTCTTATAGTGCGGGAGGTGAAGGGTTTCTATGTATGTGAGCGTGAGAAAATGCGCAGGTTTATAAAAGTTTTGGGAATGAAAGATGACAGGAAGAGATTGTTAACAGAGTCAAATTTACACTGTGAATTCTAGCAAATGCTCCGCCTTCAAGCTAGTTTCAACAAAGGGTCGGAAGGGAATTGGAAAAGGGACGACGTTTATAAGTTACTATTATATGAAGATTCTCGAATATTGTATGGATGTCTTCCATTGTACTATAAAGTTCTGGGTTGAAAGTGGAAATGATGAAGGGTTGGTGGGAGAAAGGTTGGGCGGAATGTATATTTATTCCATGAATAAAAGCATTATTATTATTGCTGGGCTGATGAAAGGTTGGAGATGAAGTAGGATCGTAATGCCATCCAGCTGCTGGAGGTAATGAATATACGCAGTGGTTGAGCAATATTTGCATAACATTACCAACCGCCGCCGCTCCTGCGGCCTGTCCAAAATCATTGTGTAATTCTTGGCGGAAGTGGCTTTGAATGCCTCGCTCCCTTGTGGTCACCTTGGTGAGCTTGAGTTGTTCAAGTAAAGCTAAAGTGTAGTGTGTCGTAGCCTATCCTCCTCCCCAGTGGCTCTTTTACCATCATGTAAGATCTTGGACCGTTCATGTCATCCGAGCCTTTCGGGGATTTTGGGCCAAGTTTATCAAATGACAAGCGTTGGGGATTACGGAAGACAGGAGAAGCTGGCTCATGATGACAAGTAAAGTAGACGTTTGGAATGGACTATAGAAATCTTTACTTTTCTTTCTTTACGTACTACGTACCTCGCTATAATAGTTCATCATAATGTACTGCGAGGAGTTGGCACAAGTAAAATCTAATTATTTCACCACTCTCATCATAATCATCATATGCCGACTGTTGAAATATTTAGCTCGTTTCACAGCGCCATAAAAAAAATCCAGCGTGGAGTTGATTAAATGGAGAGAGTGAAACTATGTTGTTCCAACTTTAGTTGTCCATTAGGCGGGGCAGTTATCGTGAGAAATGTGGGACTGTGAGAGGGAATGGAAAGAGAAGTGGATCGCTTTTCCTTCTCACAACTTTACCCGCCTTCCACTACTTTCACCATAAACTAACTCCTGCTTTCCCCTCCTTTGCGAGGCTAATGATGAGGAGGCGAGGCTTGCCTCCATAGAACAATAATTGGTCAACCGTATACATCAGCTTGACAAGCTGGATTGTTTTCACATACATTTCCTTTCTCTTGGCCGCGAAGCTGTTGCTCATATTATTGCCAGACAAATCATCTACAAGTTTTCTTACTACTTAATATCCGAGGGCAATTCTAATGTTGATGAGATGGGAGAAAGTGAGAAAGAAAGTCAAGTAATGGTCCGAGTTGAGCAGTCGTCTATTTTCATGGGGGCTAAAAAGGTCTCGGAGGTGCCTTCTAGACTCTTTTGCCTTTGGAAAAGAAAATCATTCCACTAGCCTAAATTTGTGTAGCCCATATAGTAGCAAAGTGAGCTGACTGGGTGGGATTATGGGAGTTGGTTGATATTAGTGTTCCATATAGTGTAGGCAGGATGGTCTGGATTTTTGTGTAGTACGTGTGGGAAGGATGAGGATTGGAAAGTAGGGCCTCCTTAGGTAAACTGCCGTGCTGAGGCATGGGATTTTATCTTGCTTATCTGTGACAGTCCCCCAAACGGGCCTTCCTTTGTCATTTCCCCGGCCCGCTCTCTCGCTTTGTAATCAGCCGGAAAGTTTAAAGAAATCATAGGCGTCACAAGTCCCAAGTGTCCCCTGCCTGCCGCAGCAACCCACAAATTTCCACTTTCTTTTCCTCCTCCTGCTCCGACTCTTCATATAATATATGAAATGGCAACAAGCTATCAAGTCTCATTCCACTTTCACGTCCGAAACTCGTACACAAAACGAATGTCTGTGAATCTCTTGGGCGGCTGGGACGTAGCGGATTGCACGAGGGATTGCCTGGTAGGAAATAATGTTAATGGTGCAGCATCATCCTCGGTCGGTGTGTTTGCTGGTGAAATATTGGACTTGTTGGAATTCATTGCATGGATGATAAGAGGGAGGGCGCGGGAGGGAGGGATACCACAGAGCAGAGATGCTTTACCACTTGGTTGGTAGTCCTATATATATGAACTCTAATCCAACAGATCTTGGGCTTGATGCGGATAAAAGGCTAGAGTATAAAATCCAATTGGAAATTATATAGTAATTCCACCGCTTGTGGGCTCGCTTCGTAGAGTTTCTCTACGTGTGCATTGTGGCATTCATAATCTTAACCATTTCTAAACTCCAACTCCACTGGCCTCCTCTTCCACTTGATGGGATATTATTGAAACTTGGAGAATAATAATAATACAGCTCAAGTTTTTTTTTCTTTCAAATCCCCTCAAAAGTTTCAGTGGTGGAGTGAGTTGACTTGTAAGAGAGAGAGAGAGTATGTATGCATAAATCATAGCGTTCCCGGTCAGAAACTAAGCCAATTGCTTTCAAAGTAATCGATACGCCGCAAGAGCAAAACTCTCCCTTTCTTTCTTACACAACCGTGTATTCATTGAGTAGAATTTGAAGAATTTTTCAATACGCCTAACCCCCATCATACTCTGTAACATTAGCCTCTGTAACATCATACTCTGTTCCTTTAGAAATTTCCGTCAGCTTCAATACCATACCGCTCTCATTTCTCTTTTACTCTCACTCTCTCTCTCTCTGCCACGTCCCATGAATGAATTGAGGCCCGAAGATTCTTCAACTCTACATTCATTCCTCCGCCTCCTCATACCTCAGCCGTAAATAATCTCAGACAAGAATTGTCTGGTGAATCCGTGCGACTGAATGGTGCTGTCACTTTTGGGACATGATATGTCAGCCTGCGACATTATTGCCGTCTGTCATCTCATTCGCTTTCCTATTCACATAAATCATGAATAATGATTATTATTATGATTCAATCCTTTCTGCTGGCTGTGAAAACCCTGCCCCTTCTCGACCCCCAACTTGTACGACTCAGGATGACAACAGGATTTCATATGGATTCAGACATAAACGTTAGCGTGTGCGTGTGTTTCTGTATGAGGAATCATATTTCGCTGGGATAACAAGCCTTGAATTGAAGCTCATGCTTTTTCTCCAGAGAGCATTCCACCATCGTTCCCAGGGTTCTATTCTGAAAAGTTTTCTTCATTTCTTGCAACTGAAGCAGTTGGAAGGAGTTGATAATAGTCACTTGGACCGTGGAGAGAGTCTTGGGATCCCTACGGGCGCTGGAGCGAGGGTGTTATGGAGGAAAATAAAAGTTGAGAGTGGAATAAAGGGCTCCGATTTCCGACTGGCTTTATTCAGATACACAAAATACTGGCGGCGAATGGATAATGGGAAAGCGTGTCATTGTTTGTGTCCTTGACAACGGTTGCCCTGGAGCTTACCTGTCAGCTCTTTGTTAAATTCAGTTAGGCGACAAACTTCCGAGCCGAGGGTCCTCATACTTTCCTGTCATCATCAATACAAACAACAATGAATTGAAATTGATGAAATGAAATTGTTGGGATGTGAAGAATTTAGAATGTTGCTTAACTGGGGTACCTTTAGCGTAATATTCTTAAGCAGGGAGTCTTCAAGTACAGCCTGGAGCTTTCGGTTGATTTCTAATGACAGCTCCAGCGTCATTGTGTCATCACCAGGTTGACTCCTTGGTAAGCCTCCTTTTTTGGCCAGCTCAGTCTAAAAATTAGATGTGGAGAATTAATTATTAAAACAATTTAAACTCGCTATCATACAATATAGTAATTAGGTAGATAGTAACAAGGCAGATTACCGATAATTGCATTTCCAACGTGTACTTTTCCCAGAGAAAATAAGAAGAAGGAAAATACATTTGAATCCCTTCACCATTTGCCATATTCCTTCACCAAATTAAAATGCAAAGAAAAGGAAAGAAAGGGACGTGGACTTACTTTATGATGAGGAAGAACATCTGTAGTTAAAGCACCAGTTTCTTGGTTCATTGCATAAGCTTGTATAATTTTTGATTTGAGTTTGATGCCCTCTAGCAATTGCTTAGAGTGCTCCTGCAGGAACTCAATTTTCTCGTCTTTCTTGGCCAGTGCGCGTTGGAGTTTGACGATTCTCTCCACGAAAGCTTGCTGGTCGGGAAGTTGTGGGGACGGTGATTCATTAATGGAAGTGGTGGTGTTGGTCCCAAGCCCACCTTGGCTCCCGTCTGGTGACTTCCCCAATTCCACTTGATTAAGCGACGTGCTCGAACTTGTTCTTGAACTCATTCCACTCTCCTCCTTCCGCTGCTTAATCGTCTGTTCCAGTTCCTTCCGAAGTTCCTGATGAATCACGAGCCATTTACTCTATGAAACTTTGGACCGGAGGGCCATAGGAAGGAAGAATAATGGTAGAGCACACGTACCTTGATGGCCACCTCATGTTTCTTCTTGAGAAGAGCAATCTCTCCCCGGGCTTCATCAAGCTTGCCCTGAATGTTTTGAATTAAAGCATCTTTTTCTTCCAGACTGGATACGAACTGACTCTCCACATCTGTCCATGTTCTCTTCTCGTCCATTCTACTTCTCTGGGTCTCTTCCAAGTCTTTTTCCCATTGGGCAATGATTCCACGAAGACGACCGTTCTCCTCGGTAATCACGAGGCTCTGTACGAAACAAATGGATTCGTTGAATCATTAATGAGTTGCTGGAGAAGCTTTTGCCCAAGTTGATGTTTTTTACCTGAGCCTCCAAGGCAGAGAATTGAGACTGGAGATGAACGTTCTTATCGGTGACCTGTTGCGTGTAGGCCAGAAGCTCAGCTTCCTTCTCTCGACAGATAGCCATGTCTGACAGGAGCTCCGCATTGCAATTCCTCAGCTGTTCACATTCACTCTGAATTGAACTCACACGCTCTTGGACCTTTCCAAATTGAGACTTCCACGCTTCTGCTGTCGAGAGATCGGCCTCAAGAGTTACCAACTGATTTAAATAGGACGCGTTGGCTTCTTGCAGTCGAGTGATTTTTTGCTCATGGTCCAGTCGAGACACTTCTAAGTTTTGAACTTTGCAAGATAGTGAGTTGTTCTCATCTATCAGAGCCTTATGTCTGGATTTGAGTGAGTCCATCTCCTTAACTAATGACTCGGGAACTGCTACCGCATTACTTGAACTAACATCAGATTTAGCTATCACGGAATCCAAAGGCGAGATCACATTGGAATGCTCAGGAGATTCGGAAGTACAAATCGTTTCATTACACTCTTCCCTCATGTGCTGAACATGATCTAAGGCTTCTTTGAGATCATTGGTACATTTTTCTAGTTTTGCTGAGGTTTCCTACGAGCAAAAAAATATAATGTGTACTTGGAGCACAAAGCAATGGGGTCATTGAGGTCAAGTCTAGAAGGTCTACCTTGTGAGCTTGAACTTCCCCCTGTAGTTTGGACTGAGTCCACTTTAGTTGGAACTCTTTCCCCGAGTTATCATCCTGCAACTTCTCCAACTCTTTTTTAAGCGTCTGAATTTCACAGCCCTAAATAAAAGTATCGTCTTCTCATTAATAATTAGTGTGAATTTATGTATAACAAATTATTGCATCTATAATTCAAATTAAATTACTATACCCTGGAATCAACTAGTGACACTAAACGTTCTCGCTCGGATGATAACAGCTTATTTTTCTTGGAGATATATTCATTTTCCTTGAGAGACGCCTTCAGCTGCTTCTCCAGACCTTCAGCTTCATTTCTTTTCCTTATAACTTCCTGTTCACCCTTGGCGTACCTCATGACCGTCGTCTCTTTCGCCCGGTTGGCCAGCTCCAATTCCTTTTTAAGCTGAATACACACACAATAATAATGCATTGGACAGTTTTTTCATGTCTAATCTGAGAAATATTTAATCCTCTGTTTAAAACTCACCCTGCTGATTTCCGTTTCAAAAGAGGAATGGTCACAGTTGCTAAGTACAGCCCATCCTGGAACCTCTCCATTTTTACGAGTTTCTTGCGGATCCGGAGAGATTCCTTCAGCTCGAAAGGTTGTGTCTATTTCTTGACCAAGTTCCACGTTTTGCTCTCCTGTGTCGTCTTCATTGCCCTCCAGTTCTTCTCCACCTATACAGTCGACAAAATTATTCTACAATAATGCAACTCTCGTTAAAGATAAAGCTGGTAACTCTATATAGTTTCCAGCTTCATCCACACTCCAAAATTCAAGGATAAATCAATAAATTCTACTACTACTACTACTAACAAATCGATTGCACTCTCAGCTTGTTTACCTGGATCAGCTGACATCCTCATGTGAAAGCTCTGGGGTTAAAGTTCATGGGGATTGTTAGGTATTACTCCAAATGTAGCCATTTCTTGCAATTCTAAATATAAAAATAAAAATCAGTCGTAAAATCCACTTTAATCTCTTTCAAACACTTCAAAAACCAAAATTCGCCTACCTCCATTTCAGCTGCTCCAGTCGTCCATTTGTCCAGGCCTTTCTATAGAGTCAAACAAAATCCACACATGTCTCAAATCAACTCAACCGAATCAATATCATACGAACCAATTCTAAACACTAACCTTTTTAGCTCCTTCAAGAGTATTTTGTCAAATTCACCGACTAGATAGTTGCATTTCAATCCACTTCAATAGTTGACTTTAGTTGACCCAGACAGCTGTGAACCTTCTGGAACTGTCATATACGAGGATCGTTATGTTTACAAGTCTGTACAATAGAATTCTTATAAACTGAAATATGTTGGAATTGAAAGCAAAGTTTAGCGCTTAGAAGAGTGATAGGTGGAGATGGAATTTGTTGTTGTGATCATCATAGCTAAAGCTTTAGCTAGCTAGCTACTCGTCGTCTGCTATACGGTCCCTCTTCCAGGGGAAACCGGGCAGTTGTGACTTCTACGAGCTTCACGTTCAACTTCTAGAGTCCGCGAGGGGGCGTTGGGCTGAGCTGGAGAAAGGGTGGAGAAACGTTGATAGCATCTTTGTCGTCTTGCGGTGGTACAAAAAGATTTCTCCGTCTTTTCTCCTCACATCTCTGTCTCGCTCTCCCTCTGTACATGTTGGGCTGTCGCAATGAATTTGAAATCAAGTCAAGAGAAATGCAAAATAAGACTCAGAGAGCCAGAAATGGGAATGGAATTCAAAGGATGTTCTTCCCATCGTCATCCCGGGCCCACTAAATCCCATCGGACTATGGAATGAAAGAGCATGTTATTTATACTATGTGTTGTGTGTGTGTGTGTGTTTGTGTTGTGCGTGTATGTATGTTTGTGTGTGTGTGTTTGTGTTGTGCGTGTATGTATGTTTGTGTGTGTGTTTGTTTGAATGCCAGTTATTTATTTTCTATATCTGATTGTTTCACGGGGTCTGGCTACAAGGCGGGCAGAAAGATTGTGGAGAGACATGACACACGACAAGAGGTGGACTGGGAATTGGGGTTGACAAAGGAATGAACAAGGACGGGACGGGATTAGACTTCTCTGGGAGAGTTGAATGGGGGGCTGTAGAGTTTTAATGATTGGGGATATGATTATATATGTTGAGAAAATGAAGAAGACTTTTGTAAGTGTGTGTATGTGTGTGTGTGATAAATAAAATGGGTACGGACGTATGGAAATAATGTAATGAATGCACTACGACTACTATGCAGTGCTAACGAGGCCGGGACAAGGAATGGGAATGGATGAGAGAGGCAGGCCGGGGATATATGGTGCTCATGTTCTTCTCCCTTCCAGGTTAGCGGGGATGACGTGGATGGAATGATTGACTCCAAGAAAAGACTAACGTCCCGCCGACCGTATGGGCTGAATATTAATAACCAAATGTGCTGCCGAGTGTTAAGAGCCAAATGTTTCTAAATTAAGAAGCGGCGGTGAGACTTTTCCTGGCTCTCCCCTCGGATGCTGGCACATGGCTAAGGTAATTCGGGTCGCTTGGAAGGACTTTGAAGACGCAAACTAATTATTCCAGTCCAAGAGTCTCTTGTCAGTTTCACTTGAAAACTCACTCAACTCAATACTCTCATCCTGTGCTCTTCTCCTCTCCGTTTACTTGCTTCTTTAACTTTATTTCTCACGTCAGAGGATCTTAACCGGACGCAATGGTGAGTTTGTTTTTTTTTCTCACAACATTTTCTCCTACCAGATTCTTGGACCTGAGGTGGAGGAAAAAAGCATTTGAGTTCATTTCAATTTCCCACCTCACGTTTACTGTCGACAAGCTATATGCCTTTGGCTTGACTCTGTCCGAATTTTTTAAGTGGATTAGACTTAAAAAATGTCCAGCCGTTGTTGAGCAGCTTTTCAGTCAGTTTATTAGTCAGTGAGTACCTAGGGGCAAAGAAAGAATAAACGTTTGAACAGTTGTATATGAAAGTATTGCTCCGTGTGGATGTGAAGAGGAAAATTCTCCGTGAAAATGCACTTTGTTAGCCGGCTCGGGGCGGAGAGTTACAACTTACTGACCGAGTTTCTTTGGCAGTTTGTTTTTCCACCTCGTTGGACTTGATGTGGAGTCATACAATGGATTGAGTAGACATTGAATGGACAGGATCAAGTGGCATTAGCCTTGTCGCTATCAAAGTATTTTGTAGGAAATCCGCAATGCAATAGGTGACTCGGAAAAGCTTCTGTAGAAGCTTACCCGCCTGCGATGTTCATTCGCGTGCCGGCGTTGGTGGAAAGCGTTGTGGTGCAAGAGATCACATCTTAATGGTATTTCAGTTGGAAAGAGGCTGAGCAATTCCACCTCTTTGTGTGTCACGCTCCACAGCGTTATTGATTGCCGGGTGGTGGGAGCTATTTTGAGGCTTGAATTCTAACGATAATGAGGAGTGAAATGTGTCACGGAGCTCGCCCTCATCCTTGCCCATGTCAATTCATTAACTGTGTTAAGCAAGTGTTAGTCGCCATGGCGATCTGGTGGAGCGAATCTGCCACATTCACATGGCCAAGTCTGTAATCTCACAGTCCCCGCTTTGTTGGCACCACTCGACGCTACATCCAACACATCACACTTACTTGAAACACCGCACAAGACTCTTCACAGTCTTTGGCCGCACATAATCATGCCAACTTCGAGCAATTTGATTTCAATCGGCCATTGTATTGTAGGATGTAAGCAAAAGCCTTGCGCATGCTGCGGGCTTGTAAGACCAACGTGTGGTTAAATTATTCGCCAAATGATAACTCATGTTGTTTTCACTTGAAAATTCAAGCCATTATTATGATTTTATGTCAATAGTAGAAGTGCTTTCAGTTCAAATGAAGCCGTACGTACTAAAATATATAGAAATAAAATATAAATAAATAAAAAGTCACGCACGCTTTTAACAATGCCCGCAGGCTTGCGTAGTATTCAAGTCGACGAAAGAAACTCGAGGAGATAGTTATGTGAGATTTTTGTTCTGGACTCGTGCTCATTACTTGATGTGATGGAGGAAATTGGTGCCAATATCCCCGGGCTTGGTATTCAGACTGACTGACTGACTTGAGGACTATGGTAGAGTTATTGCGTCGAGACATAGTATATTCACTCTTCTCGAGCGAGTGCAGTCATGGTTAATTATTTGAAACAAAAGCAAAGGGGAAGTTGGAGAGACAGAAGAAAGGGAATCCCTTTATAGATCTCTTCTCTTCTTGTGTGTAGCACGCGACGTGATGTGAAGAACGTCCTTGTTTAAGCTCCACATTTATGTATGCAGATGATGCATTATTGTACAGTGATGTAATTTATGATGGCAGGCTGATGATAAGAAAGTAAAGAAGACCAAGAAGGCGGCGCCCAAGGATGAAAAACCCGCTGATGCTGCACCGGCCCCGGCCGCTGAGGATGCACCCAAACGTGCCAGCACCCGCGAGTCCAAGAAGGCCAAGAGGTCTGGCAGCAATGTCTTCTCCATGTTCTCCCAGAAACAAATTGCAGAATTCAAAGAGGTAAACATGAACTTTCATTTATACTTGGTCTATACAAATTATTTATACGCTCCTTAAAAACCTTCCAACATAGCCCCGTACTCTGTGATCCTTTCAACGTTATATTCAAATTTTAAAAAACAGCCCTCTGGCTTGATTCTTTCGACTTGTTGTGACTTGGTTGATGACAGAGTCTGTGGGCCTGTGCAATATGAGATGTTGTTGTGTGTTCCAAGAAATTAACACACTCTCCTTCCCATTAGGCCTTCCAACTCATGGATGCTGACAAGGACGGAATCATCAGCAAGAGTGACTTGAGAGCCTGCTACGATCAAATTGGCCGCCTGGCCAACGACAAGGAGTTGGATGAGATGCTCGGAGAAGCTTCTGGTCCCGTCAACTTCACAATGTTGCTCACGCTCTTCGGCAACCGAATGTCCGGAAGCGCGGATGACGATGAGGTTGTCATTAATGCCTTCAAGTCCTTCGACGAGGCCGGCAGAATTGATTCCGAATCGTAAGTTCCATTTCAGCTCGTGTTTAGGGCTTGTGACCAAGTATTATTGTTCATTTTACTTTAGACTCCGACATGCATTGATGACCTGGGGAGACAAGTTCACTTCTGGTGAGGTGGATGATGCCTACGAGCAAATGGTAATTGACGATGCTGGCAAGATTGACACTGCCAAGCTCATCCAAATGCTCACTGCCTCCGCGGAGGAAGAGGGCGAGGAAGGAGAAGCCGCATAAAAAAGCCCGAAGAAAATAGATTTTAGAGCTCAATGATTACTACACCTTCTCTATCCTAACTGATTTGCAATACTCCCTGTATTTCATATCTGGAGGTAAACAATAATTCTCACTCCCAATTTGGGCCGTAACTCGAAGAAATCATTTGTCGAAATCTGGAATGTTTGAATAAAATCTCCTAAAAATCTTACTCCCCTTCAATCCAATACGACTTGTTCAATTTCCCCTTGTTCAATCGAGTAAAAATTTATACTTATATTACAATAATACATGAAATAAAATATGTATGTTAACCTCCTGTTCCATCCAACATATCTTGTCAGCCGTTCCACCACCCAGTTTTCTATGTCACTATACATGCGATAACTCCAAGGAATTCCAATAGGAAAAATATTTCTCAACCAAAGCTTTCTTTCTCTTTGCGAAGTCATCCATTCTTTTGGCACTGAGAAGTCAGAGATGGAATTGCGGATGACATCATTAGACTACGGAGGAGACAATGGAAAGACTTGTTCAGGAGTAATTAGTGTTAGTGAAGAGGACGCTGATGATGGTGTGAGACTGAGCTAAATGACAGCCGCCAGAAGATGTATGCATTGTACAGGAGCCAAAGGCATCCATTGGAATCCATTCCGTCTCTGACTCACCTTCACCAAGTATGCGCAGCATGGTAGGCGTAAATCATCGGCGGCATGTGGACGAGAAATACATGCTCAAAAGTGTGTAATGCCTTGAGTATTTGTGTGAGTGTCAGTTGATCGAGTTGGAATAATTTAAGATGTGGATCTGGCTGCTTGTTTATCTTGAGCGGATGAGGAAGGTGTGGACGAGAGAAGCAGGCAGGCAGAGCTAGAGCTAGAGAGAGAGAATATGTTGCTAAATTAAGAACGCCATTCCCTTTGGCAGTTGGAGAGTATGCGACAAGTTTGTTTGTATGTGAGTGTATATAGCTTATTGATTCAAAGGCTTCTGTGGTCTACTGCCATAAAATTAAGGCTGCGGCAGGCAAGGCAGAGAGAGAGGTAATATAGAATGGGAGGATGAGCAAGACCGGGCGGGCTTCTTTTCGTCTCTCTTCATCATCATCATCATCATCATCATGAGCATCTCTACCTTTTTACTAACTCCACATGCTGCAGTGCTCGCTTAAATGAGCATAAGAAGCCGGATGAATAGTTCCTTTGGCTGGAGTGAGTGTAACATTGACGGAAATGGGTGGCCGAGAAGGGATAACAGTTGTTCCTTCTTCCTATAATGCCACTCAAATGAAATAGAATGAACGAGTTCAAGGAAAAACTAGTTGCCGTGTGCTGTGTGT
>JAQIWI010001965.1:0-13983 GCA_034698825.1 Deuterosminthurus bicinctus
TGACATTTCAGAGGATTTGAGAACCGTGTGAAGACTCAATCAGTGCTAGGGTGCTACAAGAAACCCTGGAGACGTAACACAATGAACACTGTGGCATGGAAGAGGAACAGACTGCTCAAGCTTGTTGGAATAGCATTTTTACTCATATTGTTATTATTTTGTTTGGCTCGTAGCAGCGTAACAAATGTACCCACATGGGGGATAAAGAGTGAGGCTTTGGTAAGTCAGTTATTTCTGGTTCTTTCCACAGAATTTTCCCGTTCTAATTGAACTCAATCGACTCTGTCTGTTTACAGTTAGGAGTAAAGAAAGAAGTTCCATATTTAACTGCGGATAAGTTGGGCAATTTCGAACCGGAAGAGGAACCGCTAGGGAATGGGCCCGGTGAGGGAGGGAAGGCATACATTATGCCTCCACATCGTCAAAATGATGTGGAGGAATCCATCGGAGAATATGGAATGAACATGGCAGCATCCGATGACATTTCCCTTACCCGTGCAATACCTGATACTCGCATGCCTGAGTGCGTACAATTGTTTCTGGTTTCCGGTTGTTGATTCTGACAATGAGGTGTCTTTAGCCTGTAACTTGTGGTTTTTTTGTGTGGATGAGCAGGTGTAAACACTGGCAATATCCTGCCAAAATGGGACTGACAGCTAGCATTGTTCTTGTTTTCCATAATGAGGGTTTTTCTACTTTGATGCGTAATGTACATACGGTGAGTGTGTCTTAACTTGAGAAAAGTGAGTTGTGAGGGTGTGTGTAGATTACATAATAAGTGTACTTTATGTTTATTGCAGATTATAAAACGCTCTCCACCTGAGATGCTGGAAGAGATCATTCTTGTAGATGATTTCAGCGATAAAGGTAATGTAAAACATGCTCACAAACATGAAATTAGTCATGCTTTGGTGAGTTCGATATGAACCTGTGATTGTGCCTGTAGATGATTTAAAAGAGAAGCTGGATACGTACGTAGAACAGTTCGGTGGGAAAGTGAAAGTAATAAGGAACTCTCAACGGGAGGGATTGATACGAACGCGAACAATCGGAGCTGAAAGTTCCAAAGGAGATGTAGTCGTATTTTTAGATGCTCACTGTGAAGTGAATCGGAACTGGCTGCCACCGCTTCTTGCTCCAATTTACCGTGATAGAACCACCATGACCGTTCCATTCATCGATGGTGTAGACTACAAGACTTTCGAGTACAAACCAGTCTATTCGCCTGGCACTCATTTTCGAGGGATCTGGGAGTGGGGAATGTACTACAAGGAAACTGAAATCCCACATGAAATGGATGACGGGAGAAAATACAAATCAGAACCATACAAGTGAGTTGATGCGTAACGAGCGGTATACCACAGCAGATGGAACAGCCGATAATCAAATACTTCTCTGTGTTTTCTCAGGTCACCAACACATGCTGGAGGATTGTTCGCCATCGATCGCAAGTATTTCCTTGAGCTCGGAGCCTATGATGATGGGCTGTTGGTGTGGGGAGGAGAAAATTTCGAATTGTCTTTCAAAGTTTGGCAATGTGGAGGATCCATTGAATGGGTTCCATGCTCCCGAGTGGGTCACGTGTACCGAGGGTTCATGCCGTATAGCTTTGGTAAATTGGGCGAGAAACACAAGGGACCCTTGATAACTATTGTAAGTCGTTCAGGACGTAATCAAGATAATGCAGTTTCATTTCGTGATGATCATGCGACTATCTCCTCATTGTTGTAGAACTACAAACGTGTGATAGAAGTCTGGTGGGAAGAGAAATACAAAGAATTCTTCTACACGCGAGAGCCATTGGCTCGCTATTTGGATCACGGTGATATTTCCAAGCAATTAGCTTTGAAGAAGAGATTAAATTGTAAGTCCTTCCAATGGTTCATGGAGAATGTGGCTCCGGACCAACTTCTCAAATATCCAGAGCTGCCACGCAACATCCACTGGGGAGAGCTAAAGAATGTAGGGTCTCAGTCGTGCTTGGATACAATGGGCAGGCCCGCTCCGACCAAAATGAGTGTTTCCGGTTGTCACGGATACGGAACTAATCAGGTTGAGTGCCACTCTCACATCAAAGCAATCTTCATAAAATCCCTCTAGCAGCTAGTGAACGATGTTTGTGCATATTACAGCTGGTGAGACTCAATGCAGAAGGTCAGATAGGCATTGGGGAGCGGTGTGTGGATGCTGATAAGAGTGCCGTAAAACTCATTTTTTGTCCAATGGGATCAGCGTCAGGGCCATGGATTTATGATGAGGTTCGTAAAGTGCTTTGATACTCCTATGATTAAATCTTGCTGGTGCACCACCGCACCACATTTGGTAAACTCTTGTATTTTTTCTACTAACCTTTTTCCGAACAGGAGACCAAACTGCTGAAACATAAACATCAAGGGCGATGCCTGGGCGTGCATCCATCGTCAAATAATTTGATGCTGCGGGAATGCGACCCTGGAAATACTTATCATGAGTGGACGTGGAAGAAAATCAAGTCACGCTATTAGGGAATCAGTCTTCCCTGCATTGTGATACGCTGTGACCAAATACTCCTGTGAAAAAATGGGTGCTTCCGTGGTGATCTACTGAGTAAACTTACTGATGGTGTAAAGTGATTAATGAAGACGGCAGTTGTCATGCACTCATTGTGTTCTGCCACCCTCCATTCCTAAAGACTATACTTGTGTGGCGATTTCGTGTCAAACTTTTCAATCAGCTTTTGGTTGTATCCGGTGTATTTATTTATTGTTCCTTGTTGGCGAGCACCGAATTGTTACATGTTTTGACAGTAAAGAGGATATTTTTATGCGAATTCGCTTCAACAGACTAGTGACTTAAATCATTCCTGGGGGACGGCAAGAGTGTTGAAGTCGTTCGTCACTAAACTTATGGTGAACTGCAGCATAGCTATACATAGCAAGAACTGTAGTGAATCATCTTATGCAAACATGTCAAGTTATCACTCAAACTGTAATTATGACCGCTTAGTATGGCTACAAGGTGACCACCGTCCGTGTCACCGCAACGGCAAATGATGGAGGCTGAAATCCACAAGACGAAGAGGGAAAACAATAAGCACAGAGTTTCAAAAGAATCACATAGCAACCCTTTAATTTTTCATTTTTAGGCTTACAAAATGTAGGTGACGGGACCATAGTCAGTCCTTACAAGACGTCACCAGCTGGCCCGAAGCTCCGCTGTAAGAGCAAAACTAACTTTACGTAACGCCCGGGTGACCCAACTGGATGGTAAGGGCCCGGTAAGAACACAATTCACGTGCAACTGCTCACGCACGTCGTTGGTCTCCTCTCCTCGACTCACTTTAGTCATTATTCCATCCTCTCTTCTGTCCTCTTATTTCTACTTCTTTCTCTTTAAGTCCGTCCTTACCGGTCCTTCTCATATTTTCCTTATGCTTAAGTTTCTGATACAAACTTACTCAAGTATAAAGATATTCAAGAATGTACAAACTTACTACATTCTATTTATGAGCAACACCCCATCTGCATGGTCAAAGCAACCTGCAATTTACACTAAATCTCTCCCTACTTGACTACTGAAGGTGAAAGGAGGCCTTGAGACCGGAATAATAGAAAAGACACCAGAGAGTTCTCGGTCTCGGATCCAGGGACTACTCTGATTATTCGGTAATAGAACACATGCAGTCTCACTTCTTGGTTACTTTACACGAAATGAACACACAAACCTTAATTTTTTTTAAAGGTTTACAATAGTTTACAAGATTTGAAGGCAGTTTACATTATATCCTACCTTTGTTGATAAGTCAACAGCAAACCCAAGGAGCTAATAGATGACCAAACAACGAAAACAAAACAACACAACAACAATAAGTTTTAGGAAATTTTTACATGTGAATTATTGCCACTTTTGCCGATTCATCTAAAGCTAATGATAACAGAAGTAACAATGTTTGAGTGTTTTACGCAATTACTCTAAGAAGAAATGTGATAACCTAATCTAGTGGTCATGGAGCTATTAACGCATCATAACTATTGCCGACGTGAGATATTTTCAACAGTTAAAATTAAGTCTAAACCCCGTAAGTGCATCCAAAACTACGAACTAATCTCCTGTAACCAGTTTTCCTAAACAGTTTTAAACAGCGTATTTGTACAAGTCCACGGCGACTGATCACCTTCTGCTAATGAGTTCTTTCACCTCTGGAAATAGCTTCCCCTGGGATTCACTGTGAAACAAAGTTCTTGTTAAAATATTTTTAATTAAAGTTCAAATTCATGTAAAAGAAAATTGTCTTACAATTCATGGTAGTTTCAGTATGGTAATTCGATCCATTTGCTGGTGAGCAAGAATCAGTTTCCATAGAGTTGGCAACATCGTCATCATCATCGTAGAATCCTTCGGGGGCTTCGGGGACCTCTTGCCCTTCAGGAACTTCATTTGGACGATCAATTAAATCATTTATGTCCTCGTCATCATCATTATCTCTGTCTGTCATCTCCGTGCGAATGCTATCTATTTCTCGGTCTAAGCTGACTCCCACAGATTCAAGAAATACTGCACTATCCATCACCTATACATCAAAATAAATGGGTCAATTATGGCGACCAAATTGTGAAAATATTATAGTGTTTATAACTTACAAAGTCCATGTTCATTTCTCCAAGAATACCATTTCTCTCCAACTTGTGTTGCAAATCAGGAGATCCGAGAGCGGGGTCTTTCCTTAATGCTCTTTCCCTGGTTTCTTCGTCAGTTAAATCTGCATAATTGTATATTTCTCTTGCGGAGTCCATGCTTCTGCCTGCTTGATTCTGCTTCACGACTACCATGTAAATGTCTCTTGCTGTTCAAAATCATAGTTATTGAGTTAATTATGAGCATAGTAATAAAAAGCTTTGAAAATTCATAATAAACGTACCAAGTTTATCCACAAAATCTTTGGAGAGGCCGAGCTTGTACTGCTCAACAGCCTGTTCCACTATCTCCTGGATGTCCTTAAAGTATGGTGAGTGAATTTCATCAAGGCTAACTGCAAGGCCATTCTTGAATTCCACCTTGCTCGCGTTCAAGTACTCCTCCACGAGCAAATTAATTTTTGGAAACTCGGTCGCTGTAGAGACAAACCATATTTTAAACTTTTGTGAAAAATTGCGGAACATTAAAAAAATAGGGGATCTTACCTTGGCTCAGATCAATCGGCTCAAGTAAATGCTTGTGGGCAGCATTACGGCCAGCGCACCCGGAGCCTGACTCGTTCACATACCGCTGATACAGTTCAGTATACCTGAAAAAAGTCATTGTATACGTAATTAGATTTCACACCAACGCTGTTATTTTTTCCGTGCATAATGATTAATTACAAAAGAAATCTTACTTTTTCGCTATCGGATTGTAAAGATTCAATTCAGGCCTCGACCATTGGTCTTCATTTTTAGGGAAGTTCTTCCTGAAGTCTTTCATCTTGTTCTCTAATTCCTAGAACAATAAAATAAACCAGATTAGGTTTGCGCTTCTGAACGGTCTTATTTACGTGTATTTTGTAATTGTAACCTACAAGCTCCAATTCAGCCCTCCACCATCTACCCAGCTCCACCATTTTCTGCATAGAAAGCTTAAGCCTGCAGAAACCAAGATGCTAATAGACGCTCGCATTAGTCATACTAAGACCATGCACAATTTTTCGGCCAATTAAGTAAAAACCATTCATTCAATCATTGAAGGTAACTAAGGATACTTTTATTTAAACTTAACCATTAAATGTTCAACAGAAATAGACATAAATTACTGGTTATCAGCAACTTGAGATCAAAACACTGAACAAAAACTGGAAATGTTTCTCTACAAGTATTTAGTAGTCTTCGATATGTCAAAGTATCAAAAAATCCTATTCCAGTCACTCTTTTGAATTTTTAGGCAATGTTGCCACATAAATTCAATGAAGAAGCCGTGTGTACCAACAGCAAATATATAGGCAAAATAGTAAATGTACTGGCATTGGCCAAGCAATGTAGCTAGCAAGAACATAAATGAAAGTAACACTATACCTATCCTAATGACATTCTAGATTTATTTACCTTCAGCTGCTTTTCCATTGCTGCCAACTGCCTCTCGTTTGACCCTTCACTCTCTTGCTGTTCTAATTCCTCCCACATTTTCGGGATATAATATTTGTAGTTTTTGCGATCAATATGACCATATAAATTTAATAGATGCAAGAATCCACTGTTTTCTGGAGAGACACGATCGGCGAATTTTTTAATATATCTCAGACCTTCTTGAGGATGACGAGAGAAATTACGCTTGAGACGACCCTCAAGTTGCTTCCGGAAAGCTGACATCGCCTGCAAGTTAAGATCCCAAGTAATCTGTCAGTGTCATTTTCAGTTACTGGCTCAAGGTATGTAGCTTGTTAAATTTACCTCATCCAGAACAGTCTCCTGGTCCAGATTCTTGCTGCTGGAATTCGAAGATTTTGAAGATGAGCCATGAGGTCCCTTTGAAGTTGAGCCATGAGGTCCCTTTGAAGTTGAGCCATGAGGTCCCTTTGAAGTTGAGCCATGAGGTCCCTTTGAAGTTGAGCCATGAGGTTCCTTTGAAGTTGAGCCATGAGGTCCCTTTGAAGTTGAACCATGAGGTCCCTTTGAAGTTGAGCCATGAGGTCCCTTTGAAGTTGAGGCCACAGCTACAGCTGTCGACTGAACACTCTTCGGCTGGCTGGTGTGACTGATAGTCTGTCTGATTACACCCAGTACTACTCCTGCTGGTGCCAAGTGTGTAGGAGATCTAGTTGATCCTGGCGAAGCAAGGGCCGAGCCACGCGACGTGCTGGCTACCGAGGATGAACTACCTGCAGACCCACTTGCCGATGGCAACGTGTTGAAGTTAACACGTTTTTTCGCTGGGCGTTCAGCGGACGAATTAGATTCATCTGGCAAATTTCGTTTAGTTCCACCAAGAGTGGGTACTGTAGAAGGCCTCTGCTGTGAAGATACTGTGATTTGCTGCTGTTGTGGCCTCGACATGATCGTTTCAGTTGTCTGCTGAGGAGATACTGTGATTTGCTGCTGTTGTGGCCTCGACATGGTCGTTTCAGTTGTCTGCTGAGGAGATACTGTGATTTGCTGCTGTTGTGGCCTCGACATGGTCATTTCAGTTGTCTGCTGAGGAGATACTGTGATTTGCTGCTGTTGTGGCCTCGACATGGTCGTTTCAGTTGTCTGCTGATGTACGGTCTGTGACCGAGACCGGTTATGACTTCGCGGATGTCTTCCTGCTTGAGTGATTTTATTAACTCCACTCAACAGTGAAGGGCTCCTTGGCCGTCGAGATTGACCACTGTGATCTCGAGTGTGCGAGGCCACGGAGGGTCTCTGGTCTCGGTGGATGCCCCGAGCTGCTGACGACTGAGCATGAGTTGAAGAGGTCCTGTTTTGGCTACTAGCAGGTGCTCTTCCTCGAATTTCTTGAGGATGAGCAAACTGAGATGATGGAATCGTAGCTGGTGGCAACATCGCAGGCTCAGTTTGCCCAGTTGATCTGCCTTGCATGGCAGATGGGGAGCTCAAATTAATAGGTGATGCCAACGGAGACGGGGTTGAACCAGACGCACGCTGATTGACAGGACTCACGGGAGATGAGTTGGAATTACCCGGAGAGCTTCGTTCGGGACTTGGTTCACATGATATTGTCGAAGCAGGAGACGTGGCGGACATGGAAGCAACGTCACTGCCCACTACACATATCGGAACAGGCTGACGGGGCGGGTTTTGCGATCTTGGTCGTTTTGGTGTCTTCTCGCGTATGAACACAACCGAGTCACTCTAGGATGTATACGAATCCATATTATAACAGTAACAAAACCGTAAGACTGTTATGAATATAGCAAATTTACTTACATTATCTTCCAATGGCTGTGACGCAGGGGTTCGAAATAGACGTGACATGAGCGGATTTTGGGATCCATTAGTACTGGTCGATGGTGCGCTGGCCATTCCACTCTGAGTACCTGGTTTGGGGACTCCATTCCGGTTGTTAAACTGGCTCATTTTAGCGGACCTGTAGGTGAAAAGAGCTATTATTAGTACGGATTTAAATAAATCACCGTTTGAATTGTAGCTTAATAATGTCATTCTTACGTGTGAGATAATCACTGACTGAGGCCGCGGGACTTTGCTTGTGCTACAGTATGTCCGGGTGCTTTTTGTGTCGGGCTAGGATCCCACAGCTCTATGTGTTAACCCTGTAAGGTAAAACAGGCCTGACCCACACTTCCGAAAAGGTATTCGTCGTATTCCTTTGACCGCTGACGCTATGTTTTTCCCCTAGAAACACATGACATCATTAGGGTATGCTGTCTCCAGCAAAAAAAACTAGAAAGGAGCCTATAATAATTATCATAAAGACAATTATTATAGTACATTGTCTACAATCAAGTGAATGAAATAACTAATATTCAAATTTTAACACGTTCTCAAATGGACTCTAAAGCTTTACTTGAAACAAGCATTTCATGTACCACAAACCACTCACGCCACTACGCCCTGTCAGGGCCAGACACCACCGGAGTCTGCCATGACCACTGAATGCTTTCCGGTGCACACATCCACAGAAAATGCGATTCGATCCTCGGGGGCTGCGAGATCTGCCTTTCTTTCCAACGAGTATTCCCATGTCTGACTGCCGAATTCCTGCAAAGAAACAAAAGAAAAACATATTGTTGAATTCCGTAGCGAAGGGCACACATCCAATAATCACGTCATGATGTCATCAGTGTCTTAAAATCCTTCGATTTAGCGTCTGCTTAGCGGGTAATAATCTTACACAGCATCAATGCCTCAACAACAAAAGCAAGCATAAAAGGCCACAGTTTTAAGAAATTGTAAGTTCCAAGCGAGCATCTCACAAGTTACTGCCATGATGCTAAGCAAGCTATGATTTGCAATTCTTGGTTCAGTCTTCAGTGAACATTGACATTTAGAGTAAAGCCAAATGTACCCATATTGTCATTCAGCGTATTACACATACGCTGAAGTTATGATGAGCATTTTCCTACCTCACACAAGCTTTGCAGCATAGTGACAAGTCACACTACCGACAACAATGATCAATGTTGTTGATTTCAAATTCCATCATAACAGACGCTGTGTTGCAGAGCTGGAACACACTATCACTGTGCACCAACATCTCCATGTTCAGATCATCGTTTAATGCTCCACTAAGAGAGCATGTGATGGATGACCAGTGCTAAGGAGGTGCAAAATCAAAGGAGAGTTTATTCATTAAAAGATTTTACAAAAACATGGTCCTCCGACCGAAAATTTGAATCAGTAGCATTTGTAACCGGTAGGCGTGCCAATCATTACATGAAGGATTTACCGAACTTAGCTTTAACATTGCGGATTTACCGTTCTAAGTTAAGTTTATGAAGGTACCAAAGAAGAATGTGGCTCTTGGCCAAGGATGCAACAGCGAATGAACTCTCTGGAGGTCAAGAAAAAAACTAGCTACATTAGCAGCATGGATGGCAGGTATGAAATAACTAGGGTGATGGATTAATGTCGCGCTGCACTGCTTTGTGATACCAACGTTTTGATAACCGTTGCCAAGAAACCTACAGGTCGAGCGGTAGTTATCACACACAGGTGTAACATACGCATGCCGTAAAAGTAACACTTTACTTTACGGTTATGGAAATGTCCAACTATGAAAATAAGAAAGTACAGGGTGCAAAAGGGTAAAGTTTCGACCTTTTATACAGCATAACTTTCGGGGTTCGGGAGTGTGTATTGTGTATTAAACCTTTGATCTAATTTCGGGATTACTTTCAACCGTATCTCACTTAAGTATCGTACAACACTGACCTTGCGACATACCATAGCTTGGAGAAAAGTACAAAAAAGTACCATCAACCATACTCTCCTGACGTCTGTAATACAGGGTTGTCCATAAATCTTCATACATAACTTGTATACTTTAAACAACTTCGGTGTTGTGAGAAGCACAGTTCTGTGATTACTAGTACTTCAAGAGGACCTAATTTTTTTGCTCTTGAAATCAATGCCTACACGAGCCCTAGCTGTCAACGCGCGGTAGACAGAGCGCATGGGAAAAAATCAGAAGTTGCACCGGTCTGTTTTTCGAAAATGAAGGGCAACTTTGGACAATCATAAAAAACGAAACGCTAGACTATTATCTCGCGCTGATTTTTTTCTTAAGAAGCTACATCTTTGACTACAATCGTCAGCATAGATTGACCATCTATCTGCACGTTTAGCTGAGTTGTGATTTCTGTACTCATATAACTGGAGTGGTCCGGAGGTTTTTTTAGTTTCTCTGTTGTACGCCGTAGCAGTGACCTGTTATTTGAAACTCAGATACTCGGTCAAGTAGCTCACCTTAGATGATGCCGGGGTTAAGACAGGGCTACTTTCTCGTTCTTCTAATTTCAACGCTACAGTATTGGGACTCATGGTTTTAGCCACATTAGTTAAGAAACTTTTAAAAAAAGTTTGCTAGCTGCTGCAACAAGTTATAACGACATACTCAAGTATGTCCGACAGCAACCAAAGGGCCGACGGCTATTTGCAACAGTTGATGTTTTAGTTTGCTAGTCATTAACGGTAGGCACTAGAGTTCTGAAATTTTAATGGGATGTAGGATAGTAGGGATGTAGGATAGTAGGTAGCCTTAAGATGTTCTAAGCGCCAGCTCTTCAACTTTCCCGGTTTTCTCAAAAAAAACTATCTATGAAGATTAAAACTACCCTGGATGTTAATTGGTCACGCGGGCAGCGTCCGTCAGCTCACACTTCAAGAAAAACGTGCCCATGGTGGAGTCTCCTAAACAAATTTCTTGCGTGACCATATTTTTCGAGAGCAGAAGTGTCAATACTCTAGCAATACCATGCAAATATGCTTACAATGAAACTAGGGTACCCACACCTCCGGCTTCCGCCACGAGAGTCCTGCCCTTCAGGGAACTTCGAGAAACCTTTTTCCCGTGAAACTGGTTGGCGTACAAAAATTATACGTATTTCTACTAATCACGGTAGGGGAGTGTGGCGTTTCAGAACCTTAAAATGCCTGTTTTTCAGCTAAAGGTCCGATTTTTGCTTATGATACATCAAACAGTAACACCAAGAAACTAGTTTGAGAATTCGTGCATTGCATCACTACAACTTAAATCGCTAAAAGTCTCCATTAGACCATTCTACGAGTGCACGATTCATCAAATATGTCCTCATCAATATCATGATTTTCTGTTTGAATCATAAGGGATTCACCGCATCCTAAGGCCAAATTTGTCTAATTATTGTCGTAAATATTAATAATTTAAAAAGAGCACTTGCATACGAGCCGGCTTGTCGTTTTTATCCTAAGTTGTTCTCTCAAACGCCTCCATGATGCTTTGCCAGCGTAAAACTATTTAGGTTCCTAATAGGTTCCTAAATGAGCCCTGCAATGTTTCCATGACACGTACTTCAATTCGAATGCTCAATCAAGTATGAGAAGTCTACCGAGTTTTACTACCAACATGATCATTGAAGTTGAAGCACTTAAGATGTCCACAGATCTTTACCGAAAATCCGATACGATTTGTGGCACCAGCAATAAGTGAAGTAGGTGCTCCAGGATAAAAAATCGTAATAAGTGCTACCAACAGGTTGCACAACATGCTTGAATTCAATGAGGAAGTAAGAAATTTCAATGTGACGGCGCCTATACTTACTGATTACAGGTACCAACAATGGACCCTAACTAGGTCATGGCGACAAAGGACCCTAATTAGGTCATGGAGACAATGGACACTAACTACATCATGGGGACTAAGTAGATGTAGTCCTGATGTGTTTCGCACCCTTCAAAAATGCAGATGTTACCTCGGGTACACGCTGATACCATTAATGTAAAAATAACGAAATTGTGATGAACGCCTGTCTTTACTTCCATGAATCTAAAATAACCCATACAACAAGTGGGTTATACCGTGAACATGGGTTCTCCCGAGTTCAGAAAATACCCAAAAACACACATTCTGAGTATGCCATGTGACGAAATAGACTCGTTGCATTTGTATGCGGGCTATCCGTCCGCGTCCTACCTGGTAAAAAGTAAGCTTCCAAAAAGTCTGAATATAGTGTTTAACGGGAGTCTAAAATTAGTCCCGTGTCGTCAACTTCCTTCCAGAAGTTTTAAACACATCCTTCTTATTGGAAATGCCTTGCAGCCTACCGTGAGCCGAACCTCAGAGATGAACTTGATATTCAATTGTGGTGTAATGTGGTAATGGACTTATTGATATCCTTATTGAATAAATAACAATAATTCACTAAATATACAATGAAAATTGAAGCATTAACCAAAACAAAGCTGCGAATTACGACAAAAGGACATTACAGGGGTGAAGTTCACAACGAACTACCTTCGATCTACAGACGTCCAGCAATTCAGAAATAATGCATACCTATCTCAATCAAAGGTTTGCTTTGAGTCTAAAAGCCAACGCTCTATGAAGCCGTTTCAAATCTGGTAGACGATCGTTATCTTGATAAAAAGCATAAATTGTGCTGCCATTTTCGCAACCAGATCAACTTCGATGCTAACAAGCCTCCCTCCGTTGTCTGGTACATTTCAGTACGGGTTTGATTCAAATTCGGTAGCATTCTTTTGTCAATGCAAGTATCCGACTCAATTTGTTAACTATTTGTTCATGGCACAAATGCTAATAGAAGGCTGGCAATTACATTTCCATATTCACCCGCAACGGAGGTTTGCTAAGTACATCGCTAAGTTTGGTCATGGCCGTTTAAAGGCGAACCAAGCAAACGTAGAAAATTTTCAGAGATTATGGCGGTTTTCAAACTTTGAGAAAAATTGTCGTACCTGATGTGTGTTGTATGTTTAAGTGTACATCAGGAAGCTAAGAAGCTCAGTCATCCAAGGTCGAGAAAACTGGAAGAAAAACGATCAATATTATGATCAAACTGCTTAAAGCTCAGCTCACAAATTATCGCGAGTGACAGCTGTGTCGAATGAAAGGTAATACATAAAAATGAAATACATGAACACTTTGAATTAAGTCAGACGAGAAATTGATCTATGAACCAACCTGTTGCTTGTAGGAATGATGCAGTGAGTCCACTTTTTTCACAGGACGAGCATTTTCTGTGAATGTGTGCAGGTTCTAAGTTCTTGAAAATACTTGTTGGAAGTTTTGAAAGATATCCTGACAAGACCGTCAATGGCGTAGTGGTTAAGTGCGTGGGTTGTGTGGTATTTTAGACTAAACTGGTAGTGCTATCTACACTCAGAGAGCTAATATAGAGATTGTTCGGAATGAAACATACGACGTAGATTGTCTTCGATGAGGGTAGGTTGGCCTTCGGAATGTGTTGAATTTTTTGGATAGCCTCGTGGCAGCCAGGTATAAAGACCGTCGTCGTCAAAACTTCCTTGTTGGTTGGTGAAGTGTCGAGCTGTTACTTCTGAAGTCGACCGAACGAATGGGGCTATATAGCCGGAATCCGTGCTTGACTTTGGCACCCTAGGAGCTTGTCAGGGGTTGAAATTTTGTTGTAGTCTTCTTGATTGGCCGTCCCTAAGATTACAGGGAGGATACTAAAATATTAGTTTTTGTTTGACTATCCCGCAGGCTCCTTCTCTCCTCCGATAGTACCTTAATCATTCGTATGTTTAACATATATCAAGTATATTTCTGAATACACGGTCATGGGGACAAATGGACCATAACTAGGGTACTAGGACAATGAACCCTAACTAGGTTATTGGGACAATGGACCCTAACTAGGTTATTGGGACAATGGACCCTAACTAGGTTATTGGGACAATGGATCCTAACTAGGTCACGGGGACAATGGATCCTAACTAGGTCACGGGGACATTGGACCCTAACTAGGTCACGGGTACATTGGACCCTAACTAGGTCACGGGGACAAATGGACCCTAACTAGGTCACGGGGACAAATGGACCCTAACTAGGTCACGG
>JAQIWI010001966.1:0-13978 GCA_034698825.1 Deuterosminthurus bicinctus
TTCTTGACTTGTCTTTTGCGTTGAAGATCTTCGCTTAAATTTAAATATTTTCCGGGTCCATGTAGCCTTGTTGCCTCAGACGGATGTTGCCATGGCAACCTTGAGTTTGTTTATTTGGCTTATTCACAAAAATAAACAAGGCTAAAAAAAAAGTCTTGGCTGATGCTGATGGCAGATGGCCCATAAGAAGAACCTTTGGCCTGCAACTGCAACTTCCACACGCCACGCCCCGCCCATCATACGATTATGAAAATATGAAATGTTGGTTAGCTTTAGCTATTCAATTAGATTCCAGTATGAATGAACTGTCGTAAAAGTTCTTAAAACAGCGGAGGTTTCATCATGAAGTCAGACGGAATGATATGAGCAGGTATTCCTCCGAGTCAGTAAGTTATGTTTTGTCACCCCCATGCCCCCATTGCACAAGCTAACGTATTGCCTAACGCTAGATTTCATCATTCGTACTCTATAGAGTTCATATTATGAAAGTGGAAAAGAACCAAAGCACAAACATAGGACCAGGATCTATGACCATGATGGGAAAGTTATTAAGAACTCAGTGCGGGACACAAGAAAGGAGGCTGGAAGGACCAGTTTGTTAGACGAGAGGATTTTTGGGAATTTTCACGAAGACATTGATGGTACTGTGAGAGCCAAGAGGCCAAGACGGCCGACAGATCCCTCTGCACGCCGAGAAGAAGGGACCAGACGTCATAGCATAGATTCTGACAAATATCGACGCCATAGCAAAGATTCTGACAAATCTAGACATCGAGATAGTTTATACAGAGGACAAGAAGAGCAACGGCGTCGAAGTCGTGACAGTGACAGAGAACGGGGCTATAAAGGCCGCGATACTTCCGACGACCGGCCAGGTCAGACAGAGGATCGGCGGTCGAGTTATGACAGCAAGAATTCCAATCGTCTGTATTATAGCGATGAGAGAAGCCACAGAAGTTCGGATCCTTCAAAGAATGCTGACTCGGCTGAAAAAGATCCCCCCGTTTGTGTAGTTCCCGCAAACGACAAGCATCGACATCACCATCATCGCGTCCATCACCACCGTCATTATAAGAAGCTCCTCTTCTATTGGCCGTTCGGGGGCAAGGACGGAATTCCACCACAAATCCAAGACCAACAGCAGCTCCAGAGACAAAGGGAACAACAGCAGGGGAAATTCAGTGAAGAAGAGCAATGGAAACTAAGCGAGAGCAAGACCAGGACAGATGACTATAATGATGCTAATAAGAATGGTAGGTGTGAAACTAGTGGGGGAAAACAAGTAGCGGACGACACAACAAGTGTCAGCAGAATATTGCGCCCGAAACTGAATGATCGGGACGTGGCGATTGGTAATAGTGATGACATGAGTTTGATGAATGGGGGCAAGCCGAAGGCTCGCGGTTTACTTGGTCGACTTTTTGGCACGTCCGAGGAGGAGGAGGAGGGAGGCACTGCTGAAACTGATGATGGATGTGAGTGCCGTAATCATGACAGATGACTATGCAAAATAGTTAAAATATTTTAGTAACCTTATGCATGCCATATTACTTTCACAGCTTTCCAATACGATCAAGTCCCATTACCAGGGACGGAGGATCGGAATCCGTATCAACCTGCTCCTACAGCCCTTGTGGAAGGAACGGACTGTCCATTTTGCGGGGTACTATCATCAGCATCATCATAATTTGTTTCAAAGGCGACAGGTTTTAACTCAAGCTATTTATAAGTTTTTCAATTTGTTTCCTTATGACAATAGCAAGGAAAGTTTCGAAGAAAATTCACGTGGACTGGTGTAATGGCGAGCATACTCCTTTTCCCTTGTGGCATTTACTGTTGTTTCAAATATCGAGTTCCTGTGTGTACCTATTGTGGGGTTTCACCGTTGTGAATGGTTTTTTTGCGCATTTGTTGATATAAGCAACTCACTTGTTTTTTATTCACGGACGTGTCTTTTAATCAAGATGTATGAATAATAATGAAAAAGAAATAACATTTTTTTGTACACAGAATTTTTTTCGCCATTGTGAATTCTTCTTGTTGTGTGTATCGATGTCAATTGTAGCACGGTAAATGATCGATACCACACAAGGTCGTTGAATATGGGAACACAGACTTGAGGGCATTCATTCTTTATATTTTTCTTTGATATAGTGGATCGCAGGATTCATTCTAATATCATAACTACACAGTAGTACATGATTATTCACATCCGAGATTTCCACACATGTGCATCCTTGGAAAGGACAAGTCTTAGAATTATTATGACCCTGGTCTCTTGAGTATAGTAGTAGTAGTATTAGCAATAATAAGTAGCTCATAAGTAATTTATACTTATCAGTACCATGTATACATAATATCGTTATTCCCACGTAGATCTTTTTAGTACTTGATTATCAATATAAATTTGTAATAATATACTATGATCACTCATTGTAGTAGCATAGCATAACCTTGATTCCCATCTGCACAAGTTTTTTGGTCGCCTGTTTGCATACTTTGGTCGCCTGCTATAATTTTATAGTAATCATTTCACACTTGTTGTTTGGACAGCTCACGTTTGGTACGGTAGGTACAGTGGAATTGTTCATAAGTTCACCCTCTGAAAGACTACTCGACCTATATGAATGAATAAACTCTGGTCGCTAGTTTTTTACCTTGTTTTCTCTTTACTGAATTTTGAGCAAAATTTACATCAAATTACAATAAAATAATGACTGCGATATATTATAAGCACTCGTACTGCAGTAGACATACGGTGGCTCAGTCCTTGTACAAGAATGCTTCAGTATATTTTATTAGCATTCAAATGCATTGATAATCATGGATGATATGAAAAATATTTGGACTTTACTTGGAATTCACAATAATGTACTAATAATCAAAATAATCATCATCTTATATAATCCAAAGCTCTGGCCAGTGCTAAACACCTTCCCTACACTCCTCCCATGTTTTATGTTCCCATGCTTACAATTACTTATCTCTATAGGACAGAGTAATGCAACTGGTCTGACAATTGCTATGATAATTCTTCATTCATGTAGCAGCCAGCACCCATCAGACGACGATTTTTTTTATTGGATCTTGAGTCACAGGGGACCCAAAATCCCCTGTCATGTCAAAATGTTCGATAGCTGTTAGATAGAAATGAATCTACCTTGTAATAACATTTATGATTATCTTGATTAAAGCCATCAACACTTAAAATAATACGCAAGCCATCATCCTACCAATAAGTACCTTAAATTTATCTTTAGCTTTGGCTGAGATCCGTTGTTGTCATTTTCAAAAGTGCTTTGTTAAAGGTTGAATTAATGAGGTAAAAGCACCAACGCTGTACCTCTCATGTAGCAGTAGAAGGTGTGTGCGCAAAAATCTCACAATTATCGTATAATGACAGACCTCGTCGGCTCAATATTATCCACATACAACATGGACTTTGGATACATTGTGACGTAAATTGTAAACTAAAAAAATATTTACAACTTGCTATGTACACTATAGGGGAGCAACATAGACTGAATAATGCATTTATACTTTTATCATCACGCAGAAATAAAATTGCGAGTGTATGGAATTATTCAAATACATCTCCATGAACCACAATTTTCTCATCATATTTTACACACAACCATTGTAAATCCATACAGTGTTGACATGCGAAAAAAACTATCATTCTCAGCAACCATAATCGTAGTACCCCATGAATCCAACTTAAACATTTGCAAATCAATCGAATTTCATCAATTTTCCATGTCATCCACTTCCCTTTTATTCTATCAGAGTTAAAGGAAGACGGATTCATGGAAACTGAAGCGAGTAGGTAAACAAAGGGTGCATGTTATACACATAAAGGTACAACAGAAATTACTGATAATAATGTAAAAAACCATTGATTAATACGGTATCCATGGATATTTTGGATCAATCAATTGAGCAAGAACTTACTCTAATCTAAATATCTTGTCATACGAGGACCCGTGGGAGGGCCTGTACCGACATAGCAACGCGACCAGGAAAAATCCCCCCTCACGCATCCTCCCGCAACATGTTTACATAATCAAGTCTTTAAGCTACTTCAACATGAGAGTTTAAAGCGCTGTTTCAAATTCACGGACGACAGAAACTGACTGGTGTGAAAAAACGGACACAGTGGTCCAAAACACTTTGCTTTCCATATATCTAACACAGGGACGGGTTAGGACGTTTGTAGTAATTGTAATTTTAAATGAGGCAAAGTGAGCTTGTACATGTCATATCCTTATGTACGCAGCGTTGATGCTCGGACTAACATGGGAGTATTTTGGAATAGATTAAAAAAATATACGACATACAGCATGTGGACTAGTAATAATTATTAATTAATCACGTAGTGTGATAGTATGTATTGATATTGATAACAATTTGGGAATGTGTGTCCTTTCTCTTCCTCCACGTACAACAATACTCCATCATCAATTGTCCTGTTTTTTACATTTCTTACTACACTCTCTCAACATCACACATTTACAACTAGACAGTCTGCATGTATACCCTTCTATAAGCGTATTAAATTACAACTGAGCATGCAATCAGCTATGTAAAAACAACCAGGATTTCGGTGAAATGAGAAGGTAACCTTCAGGAGTAAAACCAAATTTTGTTTGACCATCTCACACACTGTAGCTTCCTAACCTGTACAGGAAACCATGCCATGAATCGTGTGTAACCACTGTTCAAGTTTCTATACAAGTTAGGACACAGTCAAGATGATCACAGAGAATCATCTAGTCCTCTCCAAAGCTTCCCTGGACACAATAATACGAAAAATTGGTGTATAATAATGCCAAGGGTGAAAGATTTTACAAGAAAAATTAAGGACATTTACAGCTGAACAACAACCGAGCAAGGAATGCACCTGGCTTTCCTTCAACAAGCATAGCTGACCTAGGTTACCACGGATACTTTTGAGACATTTCCTTGTTGTCAGGAAGTTGATAGCCTGCATCAGCCTGCTCATGATCATTCTGGTTGTTAAACTGAAGAGAGTCGATGTCCTGCGGGTACGGAAGTGGAGGTGACTCTAAAAGATTGTCACACGACTGTTGATGACCCAACCGCTCCTCTACAAGTGGCTGACACGGAGGACGAATGCTATCTGGATTATATTGGTCGCCATTTTGGTCGAAGGGATCGTAGCCGTCTTGCACCCTTCGTTCGTAGCCAAAGCTCTGGAGAACATTCTGGATTTGTTCGGAAATAATGGCATGCTCGTTTTGCTGACGCTGCTGTTGTGGAGGTGTTTGTTGTTGATAATGTGTGAATGATACTTGGGTATGAGGAGCATGTTGTGCTTGAGCTTGTTGTGGGGTTGAGTGAGTATTGTGCTGTTGTAGTTGTTGGGATGAATGACTGTTGTATTGTTGTTGAGATGAATGATTGTTATGCTGCTGGTGATGCGGGGAGTTTTTATCAGCTTCTTCGGACCTGCGATCAGGAGGCCAAGTAGGTGGCTGACTGTTTGGGGTCCTTGGTGGTGTAGTTGTGCAGGGCTCGGTCAGTCCACTCAAATCAGTGGTATTGCCGGTTCCCAATGTTTCCCGGAGCTTACTAAGAACGGTAGGACTCAGACTTTGTTTGATCTTGTGAAGTAAAGTCGGGTCACTGGTATTACCAAGAGTGTCAAGAATGGTTTTTAGCGAAGAATAATAGTTGTCATTGGCCGGATGGTTGTTTTGCATCTGATAGTAGGTCGTTTGCTGCTGGTGGTAGTTGACATCGAAAGAGGCAGAAGGGCGTGTGGCGGTGTAGGGAGCAACAGGTTCGCTGCTGCGAAAGGAATCCGGGTCATATGCAATGGGAGAGGTGGCAGTGATAAGTTGAGCTGGTGCTTGTTGAGCATGTGTGCCAGCATTGTAGGAACAAGACATTTTGGTCATTTTACTCATACCTGAGTCGGCAAAGAAGCGGGTGACGGTAGCTAGCTCTTGTTCGGAGGATATGGTGGCCATAGGATCTTCCATGAGCAATGGAATGTGTCTGTTAACCATTTGAGAAAATAATACACCCACAAATGACGGCTTGAATGGACTATTGTTGGATTTCTGAGGATTTTGGCTGTCAGATTGTTGATTTGGATCTGGTGGTGGTTGTTGTTGCTGCGAATGTATTAGTTGTGGTAGATCATGTAGTTGGTCCTGTGGTGGCAGTTGTTTGGACTGAGGATTTTGACTATGTTGACTCATCCTATGGATACTCGGGGGTATACTTGGTCCCTGTTGGCCGTTTTGACTTGGATCCATAGGGTGACCAAAGGATTGGCCAAGGGTTTGCTGAACCCTCTGGACTGATCCGGAGTCTGCCTGGGGCTGACTGACAGTCTTATCTTTATCATACTTGACAAGGTCCCATTGAGTATATGGATTTAAATTTATTGAACTAAGCTGTTCCTGAATCTGATTCACTTCCTGTTGAGCCAGTCGTAGATTATATTCATTGTGAGAGTCATTTAACTGACGGAGATCGGCTAGTTTGGCTAGGAACTTAGCAAACATTTTGCCTGCGTGAGGACCAAAGCGCCAACTTATATAGTTTTCCAAATACCCCAAATACTTATCCTGCTTGGCATTTACTGTATCCGCGCTTTTCAGTCCCGTTCTATCCGGGTAGTATAGAACAATTAGGGAGAGGAGAGTCACAATTGGCTCATCAGCCTGAAGCTCTTGAATACCAGAAATAAACTCCATTTGCATTTTGTAGAGATCAGGGGAGACAAGTTTCTTCATATCCTCTACTCGGAGGACGGGACAGTTGCGTAGAAACTCCATGCCGCCTGTTTGAACCGGCCACCTGTTGTTTTTGAAGTCGTAAGTGAGAGCCGAGCGGAGCATGCACATCTCCAAGACCCCTTGACGCAGCAGAGTGCTCTGATCCTCTTGAGAGAGTTCATTAAAGTCCGGAAGAGTCTTATGAAAGTACACCATCCGACGGAGGATGGTAGTGAACATCTCAATTATTTCTATGGAATTGCGACTGGTGGTACTCTGTTGGACCTTGTACGGGATGTCTTTGTAGGACTGGTGAAATTTCACGACTAGCGCCTCAATCTCGCTCTGTTCCTGGAGCGACATGTAGTTGAGCATGGCATGGACGTCAGGTTCATACGCAGCGATTACTCGTGCTGGGCCACCCACACTTTGAGGACGTCCCTCGGATGATTTACCTGCGGTTGTAGTCACTCCTACTTTCTTCTTCTTTTCCAGCCTGCAGGCAATCCCCCAGAGTGATGCAATATGTATTACCAAGCACAACAAATTCTCAGCTTTTCACTCACCTCTGCTTCTGCAACTGACTCCTCTCCTCTTCTGTCATTATCCACTTCTTCTCCATGCCGATCGCGGTGCATTTTTTGAAGCGGCAAGACTGGCAGGTCTTGCGATTGGAAATGGTGATGACACATGAATCATTGTAGGCACATCGAAAGGAATGATAGTTGTCGCTGTGAACGGCCCGCCGGAAGAAAGCTTTGCAGCTGTCGCAAGAAACCCCTCCGAAGTGAAAACTCTTGGCTTTATCACCACACACTTCACAAATCTGCAGCAGTTAAAACAAATAAAAGTGTCAGAGTAGAGATGAATCGAAATGATTTTCCTTCATCATGTTATATAATGTGTGTTTGTGACAGAGCCGGTAGTCGGATGGATCTTAATGCTTGTCAACTTATTATGATAGAAAAGAACCACTTACCTTGATGGGCTTATCTCCGCCTCGGCTACTACTTCCCCCACTATAGGCATCACTGGAAGATTCTAGTTCTATACTTTTGGTAGATGAGGACGTGGAAGGTGCGTCTGAAGGAGATGTTAGTGTCCGGCCCAGCGTTCTGGAAACATGTCCATACAGAGTATTCCGATCCTCTCCGGCCTTTGGCAGCAAGGAATCAAATTTGTCTAATTTCCCCGATCCACATTGCTCCTGATAGGGCTGACTGAAGTAACCTTGTGGATGGAGATGGTCCAACACTGGCGGCGGCGGGGGTGGTGGTGGTGCAGGCAGTTGTTGGTGGTGCTGTTGTAGGAGGTGCCGTTGTTGCTGTTGTTGTAAGTGCTGGTGCTGCTGTAGGTGATGTTGTTGTTCTTGTTGTTGTTGCGGTAGTAAAACTGGACCTAGATGACGGTGAAAGGATGGCTGCTGGGTAAGAGGAAGAACGTCATCGCCTGCAATATTAATGAGCAGGTTAGCGAATGTGTTTTTAGTCCGCCACGTACGACGCCACTGTCCCACAGTGAACAGTCAGAGTTAGTGTGCTTCCATACAAAACTCGTCCAAAACTATCGCCTGTCCATACTCACACAAGGAGAATTCAATTGTGAATTCATCGATTTTCCTAAAGTAAAGGTAAGCTAAACTAGTCCGCAATGGCATCATTCTCATGCTCCTATACACTGTACACACGTATGAATTATAACAAGGCCGCTCCATTCCTCTCTTTGAAATGTCTACCATGCCTGTTTGCATATGCAGCACACATGCTAGTCGCTATAGTAAACAACAACAGAGCTATCCACACCTGCTTTTTTTTAACATAGACGACGAGTTTACTGTCTGTAGCTCATTTGGCAGCATAGCTTCACCTTGCTGTCTACCAGCTCAGCGTACCCTACGACCTGTAAACTGTCGGTCCGAGCTCAGACGCATACGTAATTGATCAAGTATATATGTATATGTTAGCAACTGGTAAGACCATGAACAAGTTAACCATGTAGTCTGACTTTTGGCTTACCAATCCAACAACTGGTTAACAATGTGAACTTGATAATAACATAGCAAAAGGAAATACATTTGGCATAATAAAAGCTCTTTGCCACATGTGCAAGCACACAAACATGCCAACACCAACACGCACTGTGGAATCCATGGAAATGGCGCGTATGTCTTTTCCGAATATTGCGTCCTAGTCTTCTTTCTCCTTTTACGTGTCATTTATAGTTAGAGTGTTGAAAGACCTTGCTGCGTTACTGCTAGTACAAGTTTTCACAGGCAACAGGATGAAAGAGAAAGTGTTGACGAGGGATTTGTGGAGGCGAATGGCTGATGGATCTACCTGGCTGTCACTGACAAGGATAGAGTATTCCTTAAAGTCATATAAGCCACTCACAGGTGAACTTGGATGAATGAGCTACACACTACAATGTGTATACTGTAGCTATACAACCTTTGATATTCTCATGTGAGAGGAATCGAATGGGCTTTAATCTTATGAAAAATATGAATGGGCATCTTTGCCATTAGTTAATTGACCCGAACAGCGTGGTACGTAAACACACAAAATACTTCTAGAAAGAACCTTTTGATTAACATGTTCACATATGAGCTTAAGTGGATTCTCAGGGCTACTTATTACGCTTCTATGCCTGAACCTCTCCCATGAGATTTTACACTAAGCACACACTTGCTGTCCTTCACACAGCACAGTCTATAGACGTCGTAAGGGACTTTTAGAAGAACATTGTCCCGTTTTTCGATCAAAGGTAGACATGCTCTATGATTGCGGACCTTCTCTCGAAGTTACTCATGAGTGCTATACTACAACCTCATCTTCACATCCTTTTGTAACAGAATTTGGAAAGGTCCTGAACACCGCTTGACTCGTTGTTGCAGGAAACGATGCATATATGCTAAAAATAATCCATCGAAAATGAGTTCTTTTGGTTGTAACTACTACCACTTAAGCTCTTCCTACTAATTGAATCCACTAATTAAGTAAGGAGCCTTTTCATCAATACTTGCTCCAGACCCACTTCTGTTTTTTTTTCATATTTCGCACAAACTAAAATCACATTCATCGTTAATGCATGTACATTCGCTCTATTTCCATCTCCATACAAATGTGATGTAGCACAATTCCCCTGAGTATTCCTCGCCGGTCGCCGGTGTGTATATCATTTATATTCTTCCCACTTTTCTTACGCTTACCCCCTTGCAGTCGTTCTCTTTTGTACTCTTCACTCCGCTGCAACGTAGCAGAATATACATAGCCATACGAAATGTACGTAATATATGACAAAAAAATCAATGAGCTAGACAAATAGATATGAAAAAAATTCCCCTGCTTTTCCCTCCTACTTCCAGCCATAAACATATTCCACGAAAGGTTGAAAGTTTAAAAGGGGACTTCTTTCCATGAGGCTATGTACACATATCCCTCTTTGTCATTCTCTCTGTCTTAGTACCTTTCCTCAACTTCTGACGTTCCCTCATCCAATTGTACATGGCGCGGCCGCGCGGTACGGAGAATTCGCATAATTTCAGGTGTTTTCTGCCTGAGCCCTAGTTTGTTTTTGTTTACGCGTGTGTGTGTAGCAAAGTGTGCCTAAAGATTCAGACAGGTCCTTCAAGCGTGAGCACGTTTACCAATAATGACATTCTCCGAATGGTTAGTATATTACAAAGTCTAGAGTACCGACACTACCGTTCCCTTCTCTCATCGCCTGTTGTTGTTATTATGAGTCTAAGTTTTGGTTCGAAACCAAGGGAATATAAAACCCTATACTTGAACTTAGGAGAAAGCTTCTATGAAAAACGCTCGACAGTACGGTAGTCTGAGAATGATGCCTTTACGTCTCTTTTCAAACGAACAAGTCTATGAAAATCTTCCTCATTTCCGCAACCTCTCGCTCTCTGCTTCCTCCTGCACGCACGTACCCGGGCCCGGGAAGAAAATAAGCCGGCATAGTATTATGACAGCGAGAATAGCACTCGAGTACTCATTTGCACTGAAGTAAATAGTAGCCTCGATCTGTGCCTAATTCTTTACAGTTGGAGATAAATGGTTTGGGAAATGATCGGGAATGTATTTGTTAGTGACACAACACTGATGTACGTATTTCTTGGTTATTTGATTTATTTTGAGAGTATCGCTTCGTTGATAAATTACTGAAGAGAACGAGGACCAGGACGAAAATTTAGAAAATGAAGATACGAAGATCGTACGTCTAAACCGATGAATCGGCTCCTGGTAATCCTGCTGCTGCTGCTGCTGTTCGAAATTCTGCAGACGAGGATCCTGTTGCGGATAGTTACCATCAGTTGAGCCGGCGAACGGCTGGTCATCGCTGAAATTCTCCCGGCTCATTACTATATCCACCCCTAGTAACTTAATTTTAGCAATACGGTGCACCAACGCACGGGACACCAAGTGGCGTATATTAGATTATTATACGTGCACCACTAATAGCTCAGTATCCACAGCCAGAAGCGCCAAGGGGGAGACAGGCATGTAATTCAAGTTGTGATGACAATATAATTTAGCACAGGAAGAGAGTAATTTGAGCTCACACACAAACGCACGCACACACTGGACCCACAGAGAAAACAAGAGTCGCCGCTTATATAATAAACGCGACTAAATACACAATCATTTCACAGAAACTCGTGAGACACAGTTACTTTCCAAGCTTGTGAAACATGCAGTCACCGTATGTGTCTCTCATGCAAATCCATGAGTACTATTCCCCTTCAAAGGAACAGAGGCGGAGAGGTGGAAAAATTATACGGAGGATAAAAAGCACGTCGGCCTGTCCTGCCAGTATCAAGTTGAACACTGAATGAAAATTGGGACAAAATCATATGGCGACTCGAAGAGTGGTTGAGTGAGAGAGAAGTATGTGTATAAGTTACTTGATGTGTGTGAGTGCGTGTGCATCAAAGTTAGTGATGTTGTGTGTGCGTGTACGTGTGAGTAAGTTTTTGTGCATATCTATCGCCATAGTTAGCTTAAAGTACCAGTAGTCAAAGTGGCTGCAACAGCAGCAGCTCTAGTCTATATACTACAACTTCACCGTCAGCTCACCGTGTCCCGGTAGCATTCCATTATACTCAACTATACGTATACAGGATGGGGAAGCTTGACGCCTTTAAATTTGCATAACTTTTCGGCAGTTCTGAGACTAAAGAGAATGTCCAGCTGAGAAATTGGGGTGGTCTTCAAGCCATATTTTAAAGTCGATGCATATCTTCCAAAATAATCATCGCAGAGGAATGCAGGCAATATTTTTGAGAGATACTATAAAAAGAAAATGTTTCTAATCAAAATTAGACATTAGTAGGTATCCCAAAATGTCAAAAAATCTCGGGTGCGAAGTTTCATCGCGAGTTGCCGGTTGCCGTCTCTTGATCACAGAAGCAAACAAATATTATTCTACTCAAAACTCTCTACGTTATTCGAGTTTAAAATTGCAATGCGTTTTCTGGCCCACCCTGTAGATGTGCACGCATACCAGTACACATAATGCTAGTTATGAAAGTACGTGTGTGTGTCTGTGTAGGCGCTAGCTGACTTTCTGCATTAAAAGCCTCCAGTTCTTTCTGCTAAAATTTTACAATGCGAGTTGCACGGATTTCCTTCACTCAGTCTTAGAGCTACACTCAGCGTAGTACATAGCCACCGTTATGCACTGTACACTTTGATTTGTTCAACATTCTCGTCTTATTTTTCTGCTTGTACTCGTGGATCTCAAGGTCACCTAATCAGTAGCATGGAGAAGGCATATGTTTACAGTCACTATGAAGACGATAGCAAAGACTCCGTACAAAAAAAACACCCGCCCACTCGATAAGTTTCATCTGTAATTATTGTATAATTGCTACCGTCCCAATATGTGTGTCTAGTAGTAGTAGTAGTAGAAGCAATAGTAAATTTTACTGTTGCACACTCACTGACTGGGAGCGGGAGTGCATGTGAATATAGTCACTATTTGCTCTTCTATAATTACCAACGTAGCCAAGTCTGTATTCCCCATCATAGACATGAGAAATACACTATCGTTATTAAGTATATATGTTGCTAAGCTACTTACAAGCCGAGATAATCATGGAGTGACGCACATGTTATGACACGGCAATAGAGTGCATTCAAGCTCACGAACCCAGTAACCTTCACACAAGGCTTCTTGCTCCGCTGCCTCCCGTTTCCTAACGATCCTTTACACTATCTATACTATGACGGAGTGAGCAGGTAGGTATTCAGCTCTATTGTATGAACAAGGCACTATGCTTCTAGTTATATATCAACAACGAGGAGATAATCACTTTCCTATGCTTCTCTCTGTCTCTTCGCTCGTGAAGCACTTCAACATCTTGCTTCGCTCAGCAATAGTTGTACAAACTTTAGATATAGTGAAGGTGGGAGTACTCGCTCTTATTGTATAACTATTCGCACCAAGACTACACTGCGCACTGGTACTTCAAATGTCACTACTACTCTTGATGCGTGTGTGCTATTCGTCATTGCACAGACAGAGCGAGAGAAGTGAGTTAACTCAGGAATACGACAGCGGTGATGACAGTTTATCGTCATTCACACTGCTCTTTTCAAGCACATTCTCACACAGATCTGGCATATCGTAATGTTATAATAGCGCTGATGCATGAGCAATTTCACTTGCATACATCTCTGGTAATGCTCGAAACATGTTCGCTGAGCATATCCTTACGACCCAAGAATTTACACACTATACTTGATAATGGTACAGCTTGTACAGGAGAGTTGTCGTAAAAAATCAACTTTGCTACATTTAATCCAAGTAGGTTTCTACCACTAGGAGTACGAGTACATGAGACTCAAAGGTTGCAAGCCCTTCTTATGTTATTCCAACTGGATTTGATTTTATGCCGACAGCCGTGCTGGATCGCGATAAATACTACTGAGGGGACGTATTCTTCGTGTGTGCAGCAGATTCATAGATCGGAAAGGCCGCATGGAGATAATGAAATCTTTATGCTAAGGTTAGGCTATGGTGATAACTGATAACTGTTTACATGCGGGCTGAATGACAATTAAGTCTCAAGGTTTCCCTCTTAAACTGTAATGCACGTTTATATGGTGATGTTACAAGCCTGGATGTCTACTGTCGTACCCCGAGCACCGAAAATTCATGCTGATGAATAGTTGATGGCGGATGAGAAAGAGTGATAGCGGCAGTAAAATACTTTATCC
>JAQIWI010001967.1:0-13968 GCA_034698825.1 Deuterosminthurus bicinctus
GGTCTAGGAGGAGTAGTCTTCCGACTGAAAAAAGTGAGACGCTGATTATAGTGTTGATGATGATATTCCGAATGAGCCAAGATTTTTATACGATTTACTAGAGTGTACTTAAACATTCCAATCTGTGGACGACGGTTGCCAGCGACTCACTTAACAGGTGACACCAGTGGCAGTGAAAGCAAACTTTGCACTCCATTACAGCGGAATGGAGGTGTGCATGGATTTTTTTTACTACTATATAAGGAAAGCCCATTTGGTGTCTAAACGAAAGGCAGCGATTTCAAAACAGGAGTAAGCTTGGGGATATATGACTGGCTGATTTAGCAGCCATGTCCGTGTGTGACACGACAATTTAACCTCCATTTTAAGCAACATTTCATGACGCACGTCAGATTTAACAAGCTTTATCGCGTCTAACACGCAGCAGAAAGCAACGGCACTTAACTGCAACAACTTGTATCTGTCTTTGTGTCACAGACTCCGAGCTATTGTAGAAACCTTACACATAAATTGGCATGAGCTCAGAACTGAATAAGAGTTACCGAATGAGTGAATTCCTCTGGGTGGAAACAACTTTAATTCGACCGAACCCGTCAAAATCAGCCTCAGGAGCTGTCGTACCAACGAAAGTAGGAAAACATCGTTGCTTGCTCTACTCGCACTTCTTTCTCCTCGGCTCTTACCATCTCCTCTACTCTTTCTCCATAGCGTTGACGTAAAACGAGGAAAAGCAAACACTACTTTTGCGTATTGTGTCCTGTGGGTTCGGCTACAATAGCATGACAGGAAATGGGAAATAACCCAAAATTATTTTTAGATTTTAAAGACATTTCTCAAGTGTATCTGAAACTCATCTCTTTCGTTTGGAGCTTGAGAAAGGGTTTTCGAAACTCATATTGATACTTACTCCATCGCCAAGACTTCAAAACAAGCCGCAAGGCGTATCCAGGCAGCATATAGTGGGATCGGAAAAGTGGAGCTCTTGTGGTATCATGTGACAAATTGTTATTAACTACGCAATATGATGACCGATTTCAGTCTAAAGCAGAGCGACGAATATGTAATGTCTTTACTGCTAATATAATAAGGACATTGTGGTTTGGTATGATGAGTGTCAAAAAGACCTAGCGCCTCAACATATGCAACGGTATTTACCACCCTAAAAATATTTCGATGTCCTAATGGCAATTTAAGTTCGGTCTATTAAAATAATTTCCCTCAGAAAGGGAAAATTGGTATATCATCATGTACGCAACATCGTTGCACATTACAGTTCCACGCAACAAGGATGAGCGAGAACGGTGACTGCACCACCTATCAAAGCTAGATTTTACAAGCAATATGTCCGGAAATTCATGCTTTCATCAAAGTTATGATCAAAGTCATTCTACGAGCTAAACTCTGAATTATTTTGATAACAAACGCAGGAAGCGATGGAAGTCTGATAAGCGTAGTATAGCGTGCCTTGGCCCTATAGCAATCAATATTAGAATAGATCGTGCTCCCGATGTGTCTTTTCCTATACCGTGATTATGACGCACAATACTTGTAGAAAAGGAGCTTGAACTCAACAAGACTTGAATTCATGTGGAGCAAAATAAGGTTGCTCTACATTTATCTGGCTATCAATGGAGAAAATTCTGGTGTTAAGAGATTTTGTCATATGGATGAAGCTCTCAGGCTAATTTTACAATGTTCCGCACTTTCCCAGCACAAGTAAAAACTGGTCAAGTTTGCCCAAAAAACAAACCACCAGTCTACTTACGGGATTACCTCATAAGCAGGCACACTCGACGGTCTCCTTGGGCCATCTGAGGCAATCCTCATGCATGCATTAAAGAAAAAAGCTAGTGATGTTTGACATCAGCCCAGAAAAGAAACTTGATCCCCAGTGATCGCTCAGAAAAGAAATAAAGGATATGTTTTATGCTGGAGTCGGCAGGAGATGATTGGGAAGGACAGCTACTGAGTAGAGGAGATGGATGGGAGGAAAATGAAGGTGCAAATGCAGGGATAGCTAGCTGCTTCTCAAGGGACAAAAATGAACTCAAGCTAACTTCCTTGCTGTAAGCCGCCTACTTGCTTTCTGTTTGCAAATTGACTTGAATTTTTCTTTGAGTGTGATGTAGGCAAATATGAATGAGTATAGAGGTCACAGTTGTTTTTTCTGTCTCCAAAATCGAGATCTTGAGTTCTCCCCTGTGCTTCTACAAGACGAAAATCCACATTGACACGTAATTCTTCAGAGGGAAATGTCGAATATTTTGTGGAACTTACGTCGCTAGTGCTAAAGTATGTACATGTATGCATCTATGGAACTGCTGGAAAGTTTAAGCCTGCCTTTATTTGAATCGAAGGATGGAAGCTTGAAGATCCTACTATGCCCCAGGCAGCCTCAAAACTAGAGTTAGACATGACATGGAAATCTGTGTGCACTGGCAATATCCATTCAGCTACACTCACTACGCTACACTCAGTAGCCCGTGATTTTGAGTGACCTGATCTGATCAGTTCTCTCCTTAATCATTTCCCATTCCACAGGCTCCTCCTTCAATCCTGCTACTTTTCAGCGTTGTATCTTATCGATGAGCCTTCATGTAATGCTCTAAGCTCTTCTTACTACAATAGCGCTCAGTTCCATTTTACTGGGTAGTCTTCAATTCCGTTGTATGCCTCTGTTGGCAGACTCACTAACTCAGGTAGAATATCAGCCCAACTCCTCGTGCTTTAATATTGACATTAATACGCCGCCAGCTATTCGTTCCATGAATGAGCAAATTTTGTATGTATATTTCTACTATAGCGTTGTTTGCCTTCCTCACTACTGTCATATTTGCTTACCTCAGCAGCAGCCTTATATAGAAACACGAAGGTTACGCCTTAAGACGGATGAAGCTCACGAGAGTAATAGGAATAGATAGAGGCGAAGGTGGTTGATAAGGTATGTGGTGACGATACGAACGAAAAACATTGAGCAACTCCATTGATTTTTCTATATTTCATTCAGGAGCAACTTGAGTTAATGGGATTTTAAAGGATCCCAGCAGAATCCATCATAGGTTTTGCAAGAAGGCACCGGCATCCTTTTCTAGGAGCTGTCATACCTTGAAGATACTATAGAGAGTCTTGCCGTGAGGTAAAAGAGATGGATATACGGGAAAATATTTTCGGGCCATCCTTTGACACTGCGATGCGCAGCTGTAAATGTGTACAGAATGTCATTGAATATTTGTTTAAGATCGGTCAGAGCCTGGAAAATCAAACTGCGGATCACAACATTGTCTATCGTTTCATTTGGGTTAAACATTGTTGATTTCAAATATAAAAATCTGTGCACGTAAAAAATCTAACGTCCTTCCTGATACAACTCAGTGGCGTTGGCATCATTCATTTTAAGATTGACCGTCGTTCGCCATTCTTGATTTTTCTGAATTCAAAGTGAGTCAATCCTGCGCTTCTTACTTTACAACATGAATTTCCTCCTGTCTGGGGAAATGTGACTGACTTTACAAGCACAAACTTTTGTGAATGTACTTAAGTACGCACTGTTTGAGCACTGCTGTCAATCCCGGCTCAAAACTTTTCCAAAGATATGACAGCTACTCAGTTAGACACACCCAGAAGTAACTTTAGTGGCAAATATTGCACTTAGAAGTTTATTTCTGTCACGTACCGTTCCTAATACCCGTGGCACGAGTTTGAAATTTTGAAAGAATAAGCTCAAGAGACTACATGACAGAAGACATGAGACGTTCTTCATCATCTCGCCACTTGTATTTAGAACACAGATGGATTGCGAGGAGAATATTATTTATGTACGCATATTTTGTAATGTTAATGCTTGGGCGCATTCATGACCACAATGTACCCTCGTGCCCTCACAGAGGTTAGGTACTTATGCATTACCAAAGACATTGAAACATGGCCTTGGTTTTAATGTTGCATATAATTTCAGAGGATCACAAGTAAACATTTTGAGCAGACTAGATAAAGAGATCCTGAATATTTATAAGCTTATTTAATAATTTGTGGTGACGACAGGGTCCTGACCAAGTTGAGCTCTTTTATCATGCTCAGAACCTGTAATGTAGATACATGCAAATATAATGGATTACCAGGTTGGTGAGTCAGAAGAGCAAAGTAGTTTCCATTTCTCCATCTCCTGTTAGGCTAGCATTATTGATACATTTTGCAGTCTCCGCGACACGAAGAAAGGCGTGAGCAGACGGAAAGCAGTGTTGTCTTCGTTTTTGGACCAGAAATTACCACGAAAACACCATCGTAGCTAAACCATGAATAGAGTCTTTGACATTGTTTTCATTAAGACGAAGTAGAAGAAATGGAAAAATGAAAGGTTACAGGGGTGTCGTTTCAGCCTGGCATTAACAAGCTCATTGATCCCATTAGTTTAGGAAACAGTTCGACACAAATGGAAATAATTTTGCCTCCATTGCAAAACAATTTTTTCCAGTATCGTATATTGATTTCGTTTATTCAAAAGAGACATGAGTTGGTGGGATTGGAGAAACACAAAATTTTGTCCCAAATAGTTTTTAAAAAATGTATTTGTAAAATGAAGCAACTTAAAGTGAGATAGGAAAGTGTATATATGCTTGACACGTGAGTTTGTAAGCATTCATAATTTCAGTGGTTGCAAGATTCATGGCATCAAATGTTCAACATAACACACCCACTGATAACGCTACGGATTCCGTAGTAATGCTCCCTTGCGACAACCATTATTATCAGTTTGGCGGCATTTTGTTCGTTCATGTTATGCCATATAGACGAAATAATTTCATGCTTTCATATGAACCAGGGAATGTGGTCCGGAGATGGAGGACGCAAAGGAATCCACTTGATCCCACCAAGACACTCAACAAAAGTACCAACAAATACAGAGAATTGCTCCGAATATAAAACTACGTTTTCTCCATCTAACATTCTGCATTGTAGTACTAAGGAGAATTATGACGCTCGTTATCCCTCCATGTGCTCTACTATAAATGTGTTCTTCATTGAAAATGACGCAAGACGAAAACATAGCGGGAGCTGATGTACAGGCGAAAGTTTATGCACATAGAGTGGGAGAAAGTGGGGATAAAGAGGGAGCTTAAAACCCGAAATTTCGACGTAAAACCTCGGTAGAAGCAGCGTTTTTGGAGACACAAACAATGATAAATTATTGCCCTTGTCCCAGCTCTTCCGAACGTTTCTACAGTACTTGCTCAACAAACCCAATCTTTGTGTATCCTTCAGCTAAAGTGCCTGCACATGTACATGGCTTTGGAAACAATCCACTGATTCAAAGCTGGAGACCATTTTCACTCACTGTTGTCCGCTTTACTCCAAATCCGTTCTCTCTTTCACGCACTTAGTCAATCATATTCGTGGTCAAAGAAATGGGCTGGTATCTTTCCTTGCATTCCTTCAGTTCTTTTACATGGACACTTTCTGGCAGGATCTTCTCCAGCCTCTGCGTGATTTCAAATTTCCTATCGCTTCGTCTCATACTAGAAAGAAATAAAAGGAGGATCCAGACAGACGCGGGCACACAAATGCCATTGCTCTCATAAGCTGTAGCCTCGGGGTCAGGAAATAGACCAAGGCTAAATTGAGTTCTAGGCTAAAATGCAAGCATACACATCCAAGCCTTGTGAGAGCCGATAGGCGGTCTCAAAATATAAGAAAGTGTAACAGTAATTCCTGATGCTTTGACCACGTTACATCAGCTGACCCTAGAGTTTCTCTCATGCTGCCTTCCCATTAGAAACATCAAATGACCAGCGGCCGTGGAACAGTTCGACTGTTTACACACATGTGACGTGTGGGTATTTGCAGGACTTCTTGAGCGATTTCCTCATGACTATAACATGATGACATAACATGGAACCAGCAGAAAAACTCAGGGAGTTGATTGTGTATTTGTTGGGAAATTCTGCCTCTGACATGGTTGACGAACTTGTGCTCTAGTGGAACTAGTACGTATTTGTTTAGCCTGAAAGATAGGATGAGGAGTGAGCGAATAGAGCACAATGTGTGCCTGTCTTTGGTGTACTCTCGCTCAGTTCTTTATTTTATTCTTTACAGAAATATTTCACTAACCCTTTTCACTTGAACTTGGGCTCTGTGGAGTGGCGACCGAGCCAAGCTCTGACGGGCAGTGAAGAATGTGTTTGGTATTACTTGCGTCAAAATACTATTTTCAGGAACATGTTTTGCAGCCACGAATTTCAGACTTATTATGAAACATATCAGATTTTAAATAGCCGATATTTTATTACCGATATTACACTTCATCCATACCGGAGCACATAATGACCGTCCACATTATGGAAACCAGCATGTGGTAAAAGCTTCGATTGTTATATTTCGCAGAAGGTAAATAAGTATCTTGATCAAATAAGGATCGTAATAGGCCAGGTGCCTCGGCGGGCTTGAGGGGGTATTTTATAGTAAAATACTCCAAACCATCTCAAATACATACACCTTCATCATGTTCATTTTATGCATGCTGCTACCACGCAACTGGATTGAGAGCTAGAGAAACTTTTCAGCGACCAATCATGTTTCGCACAAGTCGTCACTCTGGACCTTCCTTCGGCATTTCGGATAGTGAATTTAAAATTATCATGCTGAATCATCTACAATCTGCTTATGATGCACAGGGTCCATCAGGCAGCCCTGCTTTTTTAGCAAGTACATCGATAATATCATAGCATTATAACATCTGACTTGGAAGTCGGATTCGAAGTCTGCGTTGCAAGCATGTATCTGTGATGTGAATGGATACAAAGAAATGTAATATTAAAATGTAGTTCTACTTAGAACGAGTTCTATCGTTCATTTCTCTAGCAATACAGAGTCAACAGCAATGTAAACAAAGCGCTTTTCAATGAATGTGAGAACTCATTCAATTGGTCTATGAAACGCTATAGCGATAGTGAATCATGTGTTTTGGTGGCAAGGAACAAGGAAATTTTTGATTTCACCATGCAAGAAGCCGGTTATTTCTATCTATTAACAATACTTTGTGAGGTTTAATCGTCCACACCAGGTGTGATTTATTTTCCAAGAGAATTTTTATTATTTTCAAGACCAATAAATTGCACTTGTACATACAGTGGCCAAAAGCATTCATGAAAAATGTTCTCAAGCACTAGTTCGCTCCTAGTTTTTTGAACATTAGTGACGTCTGGCAAGATAACTACAAATGACTTTACCAAGTCTGGTATAATTTAAAGTGGCCAGATCCATTTATAGGTTGACAGAAGTATGTGACGGAAAAAACGAAAATAAGAAGCATCGAAGTGGACGTCAGTACCTAGTGGACCCATTAAAACCCTCACAAGTATCTGGGTCAATTTTGTATGTGCGCACATATTCGCGTCCCTTGTACACATCGCTATTCACTGCACATATTCCTCCAGTAGCGCTTCTATTAATACAAGGGCATGAAAGTGACTTCAGAGGAATGCTCCATACAGAGACAATTTTGAGGGACAAAGCTATTTTATGGTATATGAGATCAGAAGAGCTGCTCCATTTATTCTCGCTAGGAGGGAGGTTAGGGGATAACGATCCCAAGGTTTAAGATGGATTCAGGAATAAGACGAGAAGTGCAGAGCAAATGAGCATTTCCTTCCGTTTTTACTGCCTGCTCATACTTGTGATGCTTTAAATCAGCGTGAGTGTGTTGCCAGCCACGGCCACTACTCACTTCAATCGTTTACACCTTCGCCCCAGGTTTGTACAAATGTCAACAGAAGCAACACGAAGTCGGCAGTGGGTTTGGCTGTGGTATCACATCCTTGGACTACTATGCTACTTCAATGAATGCTCGCAGACAACTACTAGCTACGTATTCCCTTTCTCATGCCGTCACACCAGCGAATTTGAGAAGGCATTAGCCTTTCCACAGAGACTATTCGCAAGCGTTTTCATTCCATGCGGTACACACACGCAGGGTGATAGGTCTCATGAGGAAATATGTAACTACTTTGTGCTCACTAGAACGAAATACTCAAGTGCGAGAGCACGACGGCAAGGGATAGTTAAAAGTATAGGAGGACTGGGAGAGGGCGAGAGAGTGGAGAGTTAACTTTGTTTTTCCTGCTGAAGATGAAGTTAAAAGAGGACAAAGATGGAAATGAAGAGAATATTTAGCCTTCATATATAAAGAACAGTGTTTGAACTCTCAGTCATAAAATTAATTAAAATTCTGCTGAAAAGAAACTGGTGGAGGGAAAGTGATAGGAAGAGTGTTTGCCTGACAGGAGCAGTAAGGGAGGAGACCAAGAAGTGTTTGCTAGCTAGACAATATCAATAACAACGTCTCAAACTTGCTATATCAAGCGGAAAGAATATGAAGCTTATAATAGTTGTGTATGTGAAAGCGCATATTTATCCTTCACACAAACCTGCTCACACCCATATGCTCTTTCACTCAACCGTCTTCCCATTTCTCTCCTCCGTGGCTCCTGCTTTATTCTTCCCAAGGCACGAAGAAGTAAAGTTAAAAGCTGGAAAATATCCTCATAATCAGACTCTCAGCAGACACCCTTTGAGAAGCACTTAAATTTGAATGAATATCGTAAAAGAAGCATGACATTCATAACATCCTTTCTCTTCTATTGATATGTCAAAGTCTCCACCATCCCAGCTCTCTCTCATGCCTCTGCATAAATAACAAGCTGTAGTCAGTTTTATATCCCCATGGCTATCTGTGCAACGACAAGAACCTCGTATTACTCCTACCCCGCCCCTACTTCCTCAACTTTCTAGCCTGTGAAAAACTTCGTGTCACCAGAGGCAGCCGTTCACACACACAGAATGTCGCCTAATACGTATCTAAACACACGGACACATTGATAGTAAATACTATCCTCTGGACTCTGTCTCTCCCATCTTCCACGATGACAATGTTCATTTCCTCTTTCAGCATGTCGACGTATTCGTTGACAAAGGACTACTGAGAGAAAAAGTAAATATAACCTTTACAAGATTAATGCCTCCGTCCTCAAGATCCTTCAAGCATCCACACAGTAGAGCTTTGCACTTTCCCTCAAGTATCCAGACGCTCCTCTTTTAAATTTTATTTTTCGTTCATCTCATGATGGCTATAACCGTGTTATCTGGAAGAAGTGACGGGCAATGACAGATGTGTGTACTAATCTCTTGATGTAGCGCCGTATTGTGTGAGTAGTCACGTCGTGGCTATTCCAAGCAGTTTGTTTTGCCTTCTCAATGTAGGAAGGAGTTGAGTTGAGTTGGTATGTAGATGCATTATGTGACACTGGGAAGCTTTGGATCGGAATGACAATGGATCCATTGGGAGGCTCCCTGGATATTCTAGCAGTTCTCGTTTAAACTGTGACAAATGACTAAGAAAAAATGTGAGGACGGGAAGCTCAGAGGAATCGTAGCTGGATCTTAGCACGTAAATCCGTGTCAGTTTGATGCTGGATACTCCAAAGGAACTGATGGAGTTAGAAACCTCTACTGCTGTCTCTTTCACACCCAGTGGGGGCTCAGATCTTAGAATTTATTCCACCTACAGGACTTCGACTTGTATATGCGGATACAATGGTAGTGGATTGATGTGCCATGATTACGTTTTCATGGAGTCCGAGATCATGCTCATCAGTTTAACCCTCCATATCTCCGTTTTCCAGCTTGGATTGAAGCATCAAAAAGTGCCCCCTCTGCTCCAATAAATCCACCAGCCTCTCGTAAAAAAATTCTGAGGAAAAAACTGTAAATATGTTTTCTCTCGTGGTTCTACTCTCCCCTGTGCCATGCCATGTTCAACTTGATCTGACGATGTCTTGTCTTTGTAGTACACAGTATGTATACCAGGAATGCACGGGGTAACTGAAGGAGAAAGGTGGCGCCACGATATTCTTGAGTGTATCTATAACTTCCAGCATCGTTTCATTTGTGATGGGCGTTCTTGGCTTCTCATGAACATCCTAGAAGTCACTCAAGACACAAGGCAAGTCCTGCATGAAGCCTTTGCTCATTTCCCTTTACTGGTTGTATAGAGGATATATCTTCAGTTACTTTCGATGAGATTTTCCTTCGTGACTTTCGACTTTAGTAATTACCGTCTTCAGTTTCCAACTAAATTCTACTTCAAGGTGAACACCATTGGAAAAATAACTTTCTATAAAGTAAAAAGGAGGGCAATTTTTTCAAAGACATTCAAAAGTGATGGAGCTACACAAAGGAAATTGGAGCAAAATAAAAACAAACAAAGCGGGGCTAATAAAGAACTGCTGCTTAATAACTTGGCAGGGAAGTTCATTGTTTCTTTTGCCGACCTATTTTCATACATATAGACTAAAAATACTGCATTGACAACTACTAATTTTCAGCTCACCGAGCCCGATTAACAGATATCGCGTGGAAGGACGGAGATTGCTCAACTTATTTTGGTACATCATACACCGTCTCGATCGAGGCGAGGCTGTTCTCAACCTCACTGATGATAAACGGACGACTAGAAGCAAAAGTTTCGTCCGGTGTATTGAATCCGTACAGCCCATGTGAGGATTTGATTGTCATGTTTTCGCCTGAAGAAGTAAAGATAAGCTAATATGCTACATAGTGAAGCTTTAGTACACGGTATGCCTCAGGCTTGTCTGTTCATTTGAACCATTTGTGTTCGGGCAGGTGGAAAAAAACTTGCAAGTATTGCCTAAAGTTCGTTGGAAAAAACTGCTGCGAATTGAATGTTTTTAATGTAGATGCAAACTCAGAAACCCGCGAAGCAGAAGTGGTTGATCAGTACTGATTCGCGAAAATCATAGAGACTCATTATCTCTATAGATCGCATGGCTTGAAAATCATTCATGCTCATTCCTTCTCTTTAAACTGAGAGTGCCACAAATACCTACTGGCATCACCGATGACAAACATGCAAAATAAAGTATATCGATAGATCGTTCGATAACAGGCAAATGAGGGGAGTGTGTGTACATAAGGAAGAATTTCAAACACAAAAGTTTGTGATGAGAATAATGACGAGATTAGTTCGCGATGAGGACGGAAGAGAGAAATAAATATGGGTAATGAGGTTTTCATGGGAAAATGTAGAGAGTTGAACATCGAACTGCCATAAGAGCATGGACTTGGGAGGTGTAAATCCTAGTTTAATTACAGTTCTATCAAACATCTTTTGCTTGTGTGTATCTACGCTGAAAACTATTTCTAAACAGACTCAGCACAGAATCCTGGTACAAACTCAGATTCTTCATTCCTTTTCTCATGCTTCCTGATCTGGCATCCTAGCGGTTTGGACATTTCAGCGGCGTCATGCTGAACCCTGATGTCTGAAGGAAGGTAAGAGAATTAGGTGGGTATAATGGTAAATATAAAAAAACTATATTTGCAAAATGAACAACACATTTGTTTTCTCTCGAATAGATGTAGTCAAGGATGCGGAAAAGTTCCTGCGAGGAACTAAAGTGAGCATCATGCTTGCAGTTTTTTCTCTTCCATCTCTGTCTACCTCCTTTCACTTGTGCTTCGTGGTCGGAGGGACACAAGGGGAACAGATAAGCAGATTATGGAAGTCTTTTAGGACGAAGAAAGGCTACTCTACTCCTGAATATAATATTGAGTGTACTCCTCACACTCAAGTTGTCACACGTGTGTTTGCCGTAGTATCTAACGTATGTAACACAAGTACGTGGCATGCAGGAGCCGTCTTCCTACATAAACGCCATAATAAATGTTAGACGGCTTAATAGTTTTCTCACCACAAAATCGCTCACCTCGTCCTAATCATTAAAACTAGTAAAGGCAATCAACCGGAAACGAGTGGCGCCAGTTGACAATTGGCTACAGTTATTTTTGACACCTGGGGTGAGGACAGTCATTATGATGGAACTGAGAAGCTCTCAGTGCCCAAAGCTCCTGCTGACAAAAACTAATTCTAAGTCAACTTACTGGCATGAAGACGGGAATGAATGAAAAGTTGAGGAGAGCAAGGGGGAAACGTAGACAAAATTTCCCATGCCATGTAGGCTGCAAACATGTGTTGGGTCGCAATGGAAACTGTTCATGCTTCGTAAACCTAAGTCAAGATACGAAAATAGTGAGATGGAATGTATGGATGGACTTGACACAACCTGATTGCATTCATTAGCGGTATGTATCACTCACATTTTTTGCATTTCCGCCAGACCATCATGAACCCATCATTACTTCTGCAATTGCATTAGCCCAGCACTACTAAGAACGGCGGAAGCTTTCCCCCAACTAATTCTTTCTGTGAGTCTAATGATGGCTTTTTCTTTGACAATTTCCACGCGAGACTTCCTCTGTAAATCCACTAAATAGATACCGTTCACTGTAGAAACTTCATACGTTGCCATTCTGGGAATGAAAGTTTCATTCTTTCGGAGGTCTTTCCACCAATCATCATCGTTCTTTGTCCAAGATCAACTTGCCAGACCGTGATAATTGCCACAAAGATGAGAAGAGAAGAGCAAGCCGTCAGAAATTCGTGAAGTAAAAGGACTGTGACAGGTAAGATTGAATGGAAATCTCTGCCATAACAGCAGCTGCTCTTACCCCTCGAATAGCCAGCCTTACATGTTAGCTGGATAAGATGGTAATTGCCTCAGAGATTGTAATTTTCTCTGCACTGCAGCCCAACTTGCACGCACGTCACCTTGTAGTGCACATCATTAGCTAACTTAGGAGAAAATACGCCTGGCCAATGTTCAAGGACACTTTCTATGAGGTTGTGTTCTCTTGGTTTGTTGGCGAGATGACATACGATGGTTTGGCCGATCTACTAAAAGGACCGGTGACGCGAAAGGCGGCAACAGACAAGCATTTGCCCCATTGGATGATTCCACAGTTCCATTTTAGTCATGGCCTCATCAATTGCCACCATTTCTTTGAGGATAATAAGCGGGGTGTTACAACACGGAGTGTAGGTATGTGAAATGACATGATTGATGAGCTTGCTGGCTGGGTTGACAAGGGCTCGTTTTCAATAATGAAAGCATCATAGCAGCCATAACTCCTAGCTGAATAAGAGAAACTTTGTCCATGTATGGTCTCTTAGTCATCTTGGCTCTTTGATTCTTTGATGTGTTACTACTTTCTCAATCGCCACTTCTCTTCCTCTCTCTATTCTTCTAACCTGTTCCATGTCCCTTTACATGTACATGCCTTCTTATGCAAGCTCTTTCTTCTGGTCTGAATTTCCTCCCTTCACGTCGTCTTCAACGACACAAATAGTTCTTTTCAAGTAATGCAAAAATTTTGATCCCTTAGCGTAAGTATGCTAGGAGAGGACGAGAACCGTAGAGAGTGAGTTTTACTTCGTACGTCGTAACCTCTTAACTTGTGTAGTGAATACTAAAGTACGAAAGGGTAGCGCGCACATGCATGTTTCTTAAAAAATAGTAGGTTTGTCACTTTGAAATTCCTTGAGTATCGATTACAACCTTTACTTTCTCCAAGACTTGGCAAACATAGGAAAAGCTTATTGAGACTTAACAGGAAAGAGAGAAAGGAAGGAGAAAAAGTAGAGACGAAGAAGAGGAGGGAAATCCGCGAATTTTTTACATCAACTTCTTGAAACTTCTCCTACCCTTCCCTCCCTTTCCTTCCATCTTACTCTCTCGCACACACACATTCATACTGGCTACACTGACTCAGTGCTTACTATTGAGTATCTGTTTCTATAACGGGGCTAGAAACTGACGCTATTTGCCAAATTCATTTTACTGCTGCCCATAAATACCTAAAGAAGCGACATTTTAAGGCGGTGGGGTAGTGCGCGACCAAGCGCAATCCGGTGACTTCCAGAGGTCAAACGGAAGTTTGACTGAAAAGTCACAAATTCAACCTGACCCTAAAATGACTTGAAGAGTAAAATGAAACAAATCCCTAATCAAAAGGCCAACTTTTTGCAGTTGACCTGTGGAGGTCATACGGAGAGTCATA
>JAQIWI010001968.1:0-13968 GCA_034698825.1 Deuterosminthurus bicinctus
TTTCTCTCTTCTAGTTCCATTCTCCATGCCATTTTATTTGTCACATCTCGGAAGTTGTTTCCTTCTAAACTCAAGCCAAATAAGCCGGAAAGAAGAAAACTTTTAACAACTCTTCCTATAGTATAGCTTCTATAAGTCTAAAAAGCTTTGGTAGGAGAATGTGAAAATGTATAATAATAAAAAAGGCGACGAGTGGACTAGATTTTTTTTCAGGACTGGGATGCATGGAAAGATTGGGTGGAAATTGCAACTGCAACTTCCGGTGATTTGCCAAAGGATTATTGAAATTGGAGTGCTGAGAGGCACTTAAGGATTCCACTGAAGAGTTGTAGATATTGGAGCACACACACACGGTGGACAGATTTTTATAAAGTTTCAGATGACTTGTTATCAATGACTTTGTAAGAAGTCTTTGTTTTGTTATTTTCAACTTACTTTGTTTGCTAATTTTCAACTTACTTTGTTTTCTAATTTTCGATTGAATTTGTTTTCTAATTTTCAACTGATAATTTTTTTTTCTGATTTTCAACTGATAAATTTGTTTTCTGATTTTCAACTGATGAATTTGTTTACTAATTTTCAACTGATAATTTTTTTTGTTATTGTGAACTGATGAATTTGTTTTGTAATTGTGAACTGATGAATTTGTTTTTTTTGTTTAGTTTTCAGTTCTAAAGGGTATTTGATTGGGACTTACCAACCAGTAGCGGAAAAAAATCCTCCGGTTTCTCCTCTGTAAGCGATATTCACAGCACTAAAAGAACACAGAGATCCCAAATAAACTTGCCAAGCAATTTGGAAATGACAAGCAACGCTCCGGCGCTGCTACCCAAAGCCAAATGAGGCCTTTACAAGATTGGCACCAGCCTTTTTTAATCGTTTTTTTGGCCCAAGAACAGAAAGGCAGGGAGGAGATGTATAGGGAGTATAGTTGAACCCTGAGAAAGGATGGAGAGACAGCCAGGGATAGGAAGAAAAATTTGCAGTCGTTTCTTAATACGCTCTCTGTGCCAATCCGCCGCAGCGAAATATCTAAATTTAAGCTCCTTTGCTTTCTCTCTTCCAAAGCTCTAGGTGCGTACTTGTGATATTCATCATCATCATCATCATATACAAGCAAACTTATACACTTGCCTTTAACACAGAGTTTGCGAAAACACTGGAATACCAGTAGGGCTGTCGTATAGTAACGCTCCTCTGCTAGGATGTAACAACAGGAACACTTACGGAACGCTCCTTGCAAAATTGTCAAAAATAAAAAGTATATCAAGGTTTTCTCCTGCGCGCTATTTCAATGCGACGTGCACCGTGTGTCCGCTAATAGTTGGACACTTGTCAAGAGTATACCTTCGCATTTCTTCTTCTTTTTCTGCTCCTCATCTCCATCACATTTTTATTCTTATTTACTCTGCGTCAGACTAAATACAACTCTTGTCGTGTCTCATCAAAAAACCGAACCTCCCAAATGAAATCAGCTCCGACGCGGAACGCCACCCCGTCCCAGGCGTCGTCGACAGTCCGCTATTAGTCATTTCACTTTCAAAACAACTTTTCGAGCTCTCAGGCAGGCACTATTATAACGGCAGGAATACCATCATCATCACAAGATATTAATGAAGCTCAATAGCAATCTAAACCTCAATATTAGTCTTCTAAATTATATCTACTCAATTGAACATACAACGGCCTCATGTAAATGTACTACTAGTTGGTTAATCCCCCAAAGTCTTGACCTTAATGATCTGGCTGGCTTTTTTTTCGATCATTCCGCCGTCTATTTCAATTTCTTATCTCATCCAATTCAGTTGTATCTGTTCGTACAACCGCATAGCTGGGAGCATCACTAATATCATCATCCTTCTCAGACAAGCTACAATAGCAGTAGCAAGACACCTAAATTCTAAATCGCATCGTACCATCCGAAGTGGGCATCTTGGAAAATGGCAGGCAGGCAGGAGAGCAGAGGAGTGAGTGGCGTCGCCTCTAACTATTCCAGCCAGCCAGGCAAGTATCAGATTATACAGAGAGGCGGGTGAAGACCAAGTTGCAATTTATTACTATCGAGTCGAGTCGTTTACATTCTCTCAGTGTAACTTAACGGAATCATTATATGTTGACAAATGCCTAGGAAAACATATTCGTAGCACACAAGCAGACATTAAAAATAATGTCCCACTCCTGCCTGGTAGTAGTAGTAGTTGTGTGTGTGTGTGTGTGTGTGTGTGTGTACATCTATTTCAAACAGATCCGCAGTGACGTGATTTATTATCCCTTTCTCACGAGCCCATCACGCTCTTCTCTCCCTGCTCGACCACTTATTATTACACACGTCATGTATACAAGAGGTGATGGTGGGGAAAAGTTGGAAAAAAACTTTAAACAAAATATATATACCAAGTCATCTTTAGCACAAACATACATCCAACGCAGTTGAATGACAATCGGCAATCAACAACAAACAAAAAGACGAGCTTACTACCGGATTTGTCTATCTCTAACCCGTTATCATTCATTATCCGCCTCTAAGGTCTACTACATTTTATAAATTCTATACTATATTCTGTAAAGTCTACATCCCGACCCCGACACTCTCAGTCCTCATGACCAGTGGATAGAAAAATGCAAAATATTTCAAATATATCTTATCACATTTCTAAACATACACAATTCTAGTTAAACACACACACACACACACCCAGTCCAAATACGCATTACATAAATAAGCGTACGCCATAAAATTATTAATAGTCATACAGAGAAGATTCATCGTCATCGTCCTCATCATCATGAGCATGAATGAAACATTCAAGTGAGTTTCTCCTTCAAGTAAATTAAAATAGAACGGTTTGTTAAAATTAGTCCAGTTCTCTCTCATTTCGCTTATGGGGCGGTGTGTAATATAACAAACATGCGTGTGTGTGTGTGTGTTTGTGTACTAGCAGCACCGTATCCTCTCATAGCTTTTGAAAAAAATAAAGTCTCTTCGCAGCAGGAGCTGTAGTAGTAGCACACGTCGGCAATGATGATGTAGGTTGAAGCTGACGTAGCAGCCATCCGATTTCCACACATTATTACATTCCTTTCGGCAATGAGGAGCGAGAAAAACACCATACCACCATGACTCCTATGACCATGGAAACACCACCAGCCGCCGCCAACCTACCAGGATACAAAGAGCAAAGAGAGTAGTACATTATTATTATTACCACCAACACCTTGACAAGCTTAAGAGCCAATTTCACATATTGGTCCATTTCATCCCACAGAAAAGTACTCACCAATTGCACTCCTCAAGTACACCTAGCCACTTCCATTGATTGTCTCGTACCATGAAGCCCGACTCCGCCAGATACCTTCTCACCCCTTTGTAACTGCAAGGAAAAAAACAAACAGAAAAAAAATACATCAGACAAAAATGTTAAAGCTTTTTAGCTTTAAGATAAAACGCAACATCACAGCAGTCAGCAAGCAGACGTCTCAAAACACAAGATGATTATTTCTGAAAAAAATGCAGCAACAAGAGTTTTAAAGTTAGCAAGGGAATCCCTGCCCTTCGTCTGTGCAAAATTATTCCTTGCAGCAGCTGCAACAAAATCCTCAAGTATAACTGCCAACTATGTCAAACTATTACTCACATACACATAGAAGCAAGCTTACTAGGAAAAACGCGAGGATTCTACAATATGTGAAAAATCTGCCCCAACTGTCCTCAAAGAATTGAACCTTGTCAAAGTCACGACACTTCACACATGTACACACAACACACACAAAAAATCTACGTCAAACTCCCACGAAGGATTCAAGCAAGCTGCTAAGTACATCATGCAGAACAAGAAGAAATATCGGTGAAAGCCCTACTGCTTAATCATAACACTGATCGCCGACAAACGTGTACGCTGAACGCTCTAAAACTCATGGATAGTGCATCTCATCAGCAAATAATCTCTCATAAATCCCCTGGATCCTCAGCAGAACTGATCATTTCCCTCATTATCCCACATCAATTTCAGCCCAAACACATTCATACATCCACGCAGGCATTAATTAAGTCACGGCGGATGACTCCGTGCACATAAGATTCTCGACGAAAACTTCAAGTACTTCAGCCCAATTTTATCATCATCTTATACGCATACATCCTTCACAGTCCGTATTCCTCAGTACGGCCTCAAATCCAGAACTATAGCTGAACGGGCCATGGCTACAAATCTATTATCCACATGCACCCTGAATGGCATCACTTGAACAAAACTGTATGTACATGCGTCATTAAACAAGATTCTCGCGGTGAAAGAGAGAAGGATTCCTTTGGGGTCCTACCCTGCCTATGTAATAGTAATTATAATGAGGCGGCATTGCAAAACCGTCCCAAGAACTCCACACGTTTAAATGAGCACAACACGTATAAACATAGGCCGGCTCCAAAAAAAAACCAAGAGAAATACATAGTCAGTCTATCTTGGAGAAATTAATGTGTCCATGTGTACTGTCTAGAGAGGATAACAACATGTGCTTCGACTTCAGTTTCACTTGAAAAGCTTTACAGTATTACACACACAGTTCCTGGGACTAACTCACTGCTTTACTATTACAGTAGCTAGCAAAACGAATACATATTCGCTTCCTATAGGGTTTTCCCCTTTGTCTGCTGCTGCTGCTGCTATCCTCTCTCCTGCAAAAAGCGTCATCATCACAGTACAATATATTTGAGCAAACTAATTGTGCGTCTTAATGTCTAATAATAGCACTTGAGAGGAAAAGCTATTTCACGGATTCCTGGCCGCTCTGTGTGCTTTATGCAACTCCCCATAGCTTTTCCTTAGTGTGTGAGCTCTCATCTCAGTCAGCCTCATGAGATGAAGAAGCAGAAGAAAATGATCATAAAGAAGGCTGGGATGACGAGCTTGCTACAAAGGTAAAACCCACACACGCCACCACCACCACCAGAAGAGGTGCCTCTTTAGCACAGATGGCTCACTTTGCCGTAAAAACTATAGCAAGGTAATAATAATTACATGGAGAGCCGTGTAGCACCCAGCTCCTTTCTCCCTCCAGGTGAGCACACTTTCTAACTCCAACAAAGCAAAATATAAAACAAATGTACAGACGACAAATTTTGAACTATTTTCATACCATCCATGATTCCCGCATGCGATAATAATCTTCGTCCCATTCACCTTCATATCATAGTCACCAAATTTGGCAAGATTCTTATGGAGCTGAAAAGGAAAAGTAGGAAAAACTGAGAAATCACAACAAGTCAGCACATATGGCACACAATCAGCCCTTTAATAATTTACGAGACTCCCCTTTAATGATTTATCGTGGAAATCTGTGTGACTTATACGATTGCAATGTGATCATTTATAGCGCTCTTTACACATCCTACCTCATGCAAATTGGCAGAAAGGTTCCCATTACTAAACGCCTTCAACTTCTTCTTCTGCCTCCTGCCAGTGACGACGATAGTCGGAGGCCGATGAGATCCTGGATCCTCTCCCGCTATGTTCTGTAATAAAAACACATTGCAATTGCACCAAGAAAAAACCCCGGAGTGCAGTAATAAAATATCCTCCTTTTAATAATATATATATAGGCCATGGCAATTTCCCGTCCTCTCACTGAGAGCGAGAGCTATGCAAGTGCCAAAGGGAATATATATTAAGACAAAAAGAAAAAGCTTGATGTTGATAATGATGATGACGACGACGACCATTACTTACAATATAAGGCACGGTACATCGGGTAGCATTCACCATGTTCAACCAGGGACTGCAAGCGTAGAGTAAATCTCCGGCTGTGGCGTGAGAAATCCGGAATCTATTCAAAGGTCATGAAAAACATTTAAATGCACACTCAAATCTGGTGTCAGTTACAAAAATGTAGAGTAGGTGTGTGTAAAACTCATGCAACTATCTTGTTTTTTTTCTCTCTCTTTCTCTCTCCCTCTATTTTTTTTATAATCGTCGCCCAATGTTTCAACCCAACCCGACATTACATCCCGCACACAAACACACGCCCGCCTGCCATCCTCTATACTGACAGCTTGAACCCGAAGTATACTGAATCTTTACCACATTGTCATTAGGTAGTACTAGTACTCTCAACTCTGAATACAACAGAGCCCTGCTGGTGGATCCACAGCTCATTAATTTTCCAGTTAAATTCTTCTTAAGTAAAGAAACACAAGCTTAACTTTATTGAGAGTTTAAATGTATCCGTAAAAAAAAATTTACTTGAGCCTTTTTATTACCTCCCGATTAACACTGTAGGTCGCTATAGGTTATTAACTTTGTAACTGCCATTTGAAGTGGTATTCAAAGTTAAATTATCATGTAAATGAGCCAGTAATCTCCTTTGGGAGTAATAGAAGCGCACTAAAAGGTTTTTAAAAAAAATCTAGCACCATGCCGTCACATTAAGTAAATTAAAGGACAATCAATCCAATCCATTACATTTAAATTCCTTCATCAACCACCAGCGTGAGTGAGTACCATGAGCAACGTCGTCACTTATAGACAGACAGACAGACGTATACGAACGAACGAACGAACCCGAAATCGGTGTGCCAAAGGTTTCCTTGCAAAATGGACATGTGAAAAGGTCTACTGTGCAAGGATTGGAATGTAGACGTGGTGGGTAGGATTATTTGGAAGGCATTAATGTCACTCAGTGCGTAAAGGCTGTGAGAGAGTGACACGATGGAATCATTATACTTGCTTCAAGAGCACCAACACATAACATCAATGATTTTGGCTATTAAAAGACTCACAGGGAGACGAAGAAGAAGAAGAAGAAAACGAGCACGTGATCTTCTCGTGGATTAGAAACATTGGGAGTGAAATGATGATGATAGAACGGGGACATTTGGGAAAGCCAAAGCTTTCGGAGAGCAACTAGTCCGCCTGGTAGTCTTTCCCGACCACCCGCCGCCCCCGGTCATATTAAAGAAGACACATAAGATGCGACAGACAATGCAATGGCTCTTCTCTTAAATCCTTGATAGCATTTACCAGGGGATTTTTAATACAAAACAAACTAACGTTGTTAAAGGTGAGATTCCTATGAGTGCGACACGAATAATTCTGAGGATGTGACACGGAAAAAAATGTCGCTGGTGGCAACATAACGGCTGCCATTATCCACTCGTGAAAGCTATATGCACGCAGAATGTAAAGAAAAGACTAGGACTGGTACTAACTTCTGCAGGAGGAATAACGTTAAGTAGACGGGGTTACACCACGGGTATCATCTTCATCAGCTTCTACTTACCGAAGTGCTGGCCGCTCGAGTAAGTACGCCAACTGAATCAAAAGACAACCAGTGACACAAGCATCAAAAGCAGCTTCGTGGCACAGAGAATTTGGAATGCTTTCAATTCTTCGTCTCGCTGCCTGCTCCAGTACTGTAAAGTTACAAGAAAAAATCACACTTTAACATGAGAAATAAATTGGCATTACGTTCTTTATACATGCAAAATACACTTGCAACCGATTATCTACTCGTCAACCAGATCCACCAAATCCCAACCAAAACAAAGGCTAGTTTCCCCATGGTACTGCCTGCTCGTCTGGTGTTACACAGTTCATTCATATTATTTCTTAAGCTAACTTTTCGAGGGCATATGCTCATAAAACTTGACACTGTCCTGATGCAACCTTTTTTTTTATACTAATCCACTCTTTCTGCCTGCTTCCTGAAGACTTGGCCAACTGTTTTCTCCAAATCCATTTTCTTTGATGAAGAACAATAATAGCGTCTATCATTGGAGAAATTTTTAGAGAACTCTATAAAGAGGGGGGATAGGAAAGCTGTTGGATACGAAGACCTAGTCAAACGGCGGTATGCAACTATAGAAGCTCGCATAGTATGACGAAATGTCTAAATTTAGCTTTCGCCAGGGTGCATAATTACGCCTCCTCGGGTTTCAAATTTTACTAGCTAATTATTTGCGATCTCCTTACAAGACTGTAACAAGCTTTTTTCAATTCAATTTTCACATTCAACCATCCATGGAAGCAGCCTTGTATCTTTTTCCCGTTTCAACGTTGAACTTGATTCGTTTGAACTTTGATCGGTTTAAAGATTCTCAAAGTTCTTACAGGATTTGTACTCATCTCCTACGACAATCGTCGGTGAGAACTTCTCCGTCAGCTGCGTATTGAAATGAAGCGCAAATAGATTCGTGTCCGTGAGCAAGTTGGCGTCGACATTTAGGTCAACTCCGTCCGTAGTACTGCTACTTGACAATACATCCTTGATACCATGAGCCAGTCGCTTTGTATCAATAACATAAGGGAAGATGGCATGGAGCTGGGATTTCAACTCGGAGTATGTGTCTGTGACAAATGAAGCTACACGTTAGAATAACAAGTCCATGTTGTATGAAGGAGAAAAAGATTTATGCCTGTGCTCACCTGGACTTGAGTCACAGAAATCTTTGTGAGTGAGAAACAGGTCCATGAAGACATTATGACCCACCACGTATTTCCCCGAGTGGCTTATTGCTTCGATCACATGGGAGAAACCTTTGAGGTCTTGGATTATTTCAGAAATTTCAGCATCAGTCGATGGGGCTTTCACAGTCTCTTCTGTAGCTCTCCTTTGGTAAACTTGCGTTGTTGACAATGTGGCCTGTAGTAAATTTGTAAAGGGAGACATATACTGTGACGTAATTGTGTATTAAAACACTGAATTGCTCCCAGATTGTTGATAATAAAAAAAAGCCACTTCTGTCTGCATATTTATGGCACAATGACATCAGACTGATTCCTTGAAACCGGGGCTCGGATTTAACTCTGCATATGCCATCTCTATAGAAACGCAGATAACTTTCATTTAACTCGCAGCGGCTCCATAGTGAGTCTATAGCAAGCTGTTTTATAGCTCTCACTTCAAGTATGAACACACAGCAATTCCAAGTGCACTCCATGAACTCCATTGGTGACAGTGACTCCAAAAACTAGTGCCACTCACAGCCATTTAAATCTGCACTTCCTTACCAGATCTACAGGACATCCATTCTGAAGACAAGATCGATGTTTTTCCAAATAGCGCTTCACATTTCTAACTTTCTCTGCATTCATATACGGGATACCTTCTGAGATCCACTGCAATAAAAAAATCATGACAATACAATCGCCATATTTTCAGCAACCCAACATGGAATTCAATATAAAATACAACCTTATTGAAGTCAAAGTTGTGCTGGCTCAAAAAAACGAGACTTGACGCTTGACAGAGTACTGTTTCCGTAAGTTTCTCCGTCTCAAAGGCCACGGGGAAAACCATGCAGTTGTAACAGCTTGGGTACCACTGGTTCGTCTTCATGTCAAACTTGAAGATAGCAAGGCCAAACTGGAAACAAGACAGCCAAAAGACAGCAATTATCTTACTATCAGATGCTTGCAATTCTCCATAGTAATAATGTATCAATAAATTGCTACAACAATGCTCGCTATGGCACCATGACAATCGTACCTGCAGTATCCTGTAAGGCCATCCCTTCATTTTCTCATATCTCTCAGCAGGAGTGTCAAATAAACTGGAATCAAAATCAGAGTTTGAATTATTTCACCAACTATATACCTTTTGCTAATCAATTTGCGCTGTCTTTTAGATTTAACTACCTGAACTGTGCTTCAGGTAGATTAAGGCCCGAGAATTCCGCATCAATGGCTACAAATTCACATTGCTCCAGCTCTAGTTTAATTTTCGGAAGAACTTCCCTGAAGTTACTTCTCGTCACATGTGTCACTGCCATTGTGAATTGATATTTTCTTGTCTACTTTCAAAGGTCAAATGTCAAAATCTTACAAGACAATAATAATTCCCCCAAAACGCCGGTCAATTCAATCCCACTTTCATTGCAGTTAATAAACACAGCAAAAAATTGTAGTGTCACTTCGTCCAGTTCCTTAGAGATTATAAGCTGGACTGTATAGGCTTCACTAAACAAATTTCACCGTCTAAAATGTAGGTCGCTCGGTGCTAGATGTTTTAATTTAATGAAACAGGCCGGTCGTTCATAACTATTTCTCCGTTCAATCAAATTATAAATGTTCAGAAATGTTGTCAATGTTGTGGACGGACATCTGGCCCATTTCCCGCGCAATGAAATTTAAATGGGGCCAGCTGAACACTCAATGGCTTTCGTCATCAAAGCACTGATCAGCAGCAGATGATTTCACTTGAAAAATCTTTTACTTCACTGCGTTCATCATCCTCACAGATGAAATTGGCAAATGCTCCCGTGTTGTTTACAAATAAACAAGGTGACAGTAAAATACTAAAATCGCATTAAATTCTGGTTGCTGTAGGTAGGTCATTCAGGCATAATATTGTATGGATTTTAATTCTAAAAATTATACCCTACTAGATGTTGTGGATGTGAATGTGAATGACACAAGATTAGGGCAGACGCAGGTAGTAGTGTATAGCTTGGATTTTATATGGAAATTCGGGTCAGCTCGAATTAGCTTTTAGCATCTTCGTCATATCTTTTAGAGTTTATTAGCCTTCTTTTTTCTCCTATATTTGCTATTTAAAACCCAGCTGAATGGAAGGAAAGATTATTGGATTTTGGATTCTCCATAAGAAGGGATTGTGAATGCCAGAGTTCAAATCTTCTAGTGGGTTGGGCTGCAGGTGAGTAAGAGTGTGAGTTTCATGGCTAGTGTTATTATTATTGTGTGAATAATTTGATACTTGGATAATATTTCGGGATAGTTTTACTAGGACTATACAATAAGAGGAGCTGAGAATGTTATAGAGTTTTAGTAAATGTTTAGTAAAGAAGGAAGTATTGAGGGTTGTATATTAATTCATGATGATGATATCTTGTAGTATGATTGCGAAAGATAAGTTGATAGACGAGTTTTTGTGTGGAATATTACGATGCAGACACAACTGGAGTGAGACAGTAGTAAGTTCCTTGCGTCATTTACTAACGGATAGAGTCAGAATGCATTTTACGCTGAAGGAGAAAGGCTGTCAGTCAGTCAGACGATACTAATCTCAGATGACGTTTAGTATCTTTTTCTTGGTTGTATTCAAAGTGATAGTAGAAGGATTGACAATTTTTCAAGGTTGATAAGATTGGGATTTGGTAAATGTTCTTGGGCTAGTAGGCTTTAGATTGATTGATTGTTTGAAGAAAATTTTGAGCCCTTGTATATTATTTTTAACAAATCTGACATTTATCTTTTGTAGGTTTGAAATCAGAGTGGAAGCGGATTATAACTCGCCGTTTAATTCTTCCCTGTGAATATAATACAGCCCTGAATGTAGACTGGTTGCTACAAGAAGGGACAGAGGATGGAAGATTTTAATGTTTTCCTGGCAACATGGAATGTTGCAACAAAGTTTCCTGGGGAAGATTTAAAGACTTTTTTGGGTCTCAATTCTTCGGATAGTGCATACATTGGTGTACCTGATTTGTACATTGTTGGGTAAGGAGGATGTTGTATTAATTGGGAAGTTTATTTAGTTGGGGAATCAGTAGAGAAGTCACGAGTTGGAGGTCTGATTGATTTGTATCCATTGACAGGTTTCAAGAAGTGAAATCCCAAATACAGAATATGGTATGGGACACAATATTTGAGGATCCATGGACAGCTAGAGTAAAAAGCCACCTTGCCCCGCTTGGTCTCGTCAAAATTCATACTCTTCGTATGCAGGGTCTCGTCACTAGCATTTTCATGAAGAGGGCACATTTAACTTACCTTCGGGATGTAGAAACCCTTAGTACTCGTCGTGGATTTGGTGGTGTTTGGGTAAGTTCGTTTGTTTATTAAATTCTTGCTTGCGAAGCGAGAGATGGTATCATTTTTTTTCATAATTTAACTGTCTGCAGGGCAACAAGGGAGCCATTTCCATTCGGCTGGGAATTCATGGATGTTCACTTTGTTTCGTCAATTGTCATTTAACCGCACATGATCATTTGCTTCAAGAGAGAATAGACGATTACAAGGGCATACTGGATGGTCAAGTATTTTCAAATCGGGAGACGTCGAATATTTTATTTCATGAGTAAGTATCTGGTGTCTTGATTGTCCATGAAGCCTGATATAAATCTAACTGGGAATATTTGCTGTCAGTTACGTATTCTGGTTCGGTGATCTGAATTTCCGGCTGGGAGGAATGCGAACGTCGGAAGAAATCGTTGAGATGGTATCAAGGAATAAGTTAACAGAACTTTTGGAGGATGACCAATTGAATGAAGTGAGGAAATCTGGGGATGCATTTTCAGAGTTGCAAGAACAGGCAATCTCATTCCCCCCGACTTTCAAATTTGAAAGTGGTGTAGACAGTTATGATACGAGGTGAGTGGTATTTTCATTGTTACCATGGGAGGCCATTTCATTGTTAGCATGGGTGGCCATTTTATAGTTGCCATGGGACACACTTTCGTAGTTACGAGGCCATTTCATTGTACCATGAGAGAAGCTTATTTTCGGAATTGATTGTTTAGGCGAAGACCGGGCTGGCCTGATCGCATCCTTTACCAAGTGAACTCTAACGTATATGACAATGTAAAATTAAATATTCAACCGCTCAATTATAAGTCTCACATGTGCTACCGCACAAGTGATCACCGACCAGTGACAGCATCATTCAAAATCAAAGTATTCCGCCCAACTATCGAGAAGCTAGTAGAATTTCATGATATCCCCTTCTGGTATCTGAATGAGACGAACAAAGTATTCTTTTCTATCTGTCCGACTTTGGAAACATCCCCAGAGGATTGGATTGCGATTTTTAAGGTACTTCGATCAATCAGAGTAGTCCATCAATCACACACAGGCACACAATTTTAATATATTGAATAATGAACAGGCGGATTTCACTAGTTTGGACGAGTACGTCGCATACGTGTACTCTCCAGCAAGTCAGAATGGAGATTCCGATGTGGATACCATACAAATGCAAGAATTGTACAACCCTGAAGAAGCTTCCGTCGTATTCATGGAAAATAGTATTCCGTTCGAAGGCTCCTACGTCCTCCTGTACTTCTCGCATGCCTCCCGCTCTATATATGGAATGAGCCAACCTTTTGATGCCATAAGTAGGTAGTCCATGTTCGGGTTGCTCAACATGGATGATACTTTCTCAATCATCAAACAAGAATGTACAAGTTGACAAAGCTTTTCAGGTAGCCCGTCATCCTTTTATGTTTTACAGAAACACCTCCGTCGGTAGCAATAGGTCAGAGCGAATCCAATTCCAACAACAACTACGACACCACCAAAGATTTTAGGGACGCATTGCTCTCTGTTGTTTTTATTGTGGTGGGACTCGTTTTGTGTCGTTATATCACAAATTCCCCATAACGTAATCATTTCTCGCACAACAACAACAACCCAACGTGACAACCCAGCGATACACTTGTTCAACTTTATACATTTTGTTTCCTTGCAAATAATTTTGCTTTTTAAACTCCAATTTTTCAATTCAGTTTACTAGCAATGTACATTTAAGCGTACTACAGTTAATATACGCTCCCTTACTGCTATTGAATTCTCGTGTAATCCTCTGCATAACTCAGCATAGTGTGGAGCTGCTCGTCTCCACCCATAATTTGTCTCTTACTTCTTCTTGCGTGAAAATCAACTAAATTGTCAATGGCTGCGGCTTTAATCTTTTAAGAAACTGGTTAAATTGGCTAGAAATAATCTTTATATTATGTAACGTAATATCGCCTCAAACGCTTTACCCGTGCTGTAAAATTTAAAAAAAAAAAAAGCCTGAAGGCGTAACATAATGAGAGTGAAATTATGGGATTAGACACTAGAATAGTCACTAGAAGCTGATTACATTCACGCCTTCAACATTTTATAATAATAATAGTAAACGCTGACATGTATTCCCAATCATATCGTCGTCGTCGTCCTCACGTTTAAATTGATGAGTGGAGTGGAGTAAAAAAAATTGTCTCAACTGAAAACTATTCCTAGTGTGCAAACAAAC
>JAQIWI010001969.1:0-13966 GCA_034698825.1 Deuterosminthurus bicinctus
TATTTCAAATGCAACAATAAGAGATGCATTCTATCTTCTTTTGTCTGTGATGGCGATAACGACTGCGGGGACTACACCGACGAATCCCCTCCTCATTGTAATCGCAGTAGTTCTAATAGAAGACGGGGCGATCTGTTTGCTGTTCGTAAGTCTAAAATGTTTATGTGAAGAAAGACGCTGGAATACAAATCTTTGAGAAAATTAACCTTTCAGGTCCGGTTTCATTGAACTGCACGGGTGCGGAATTTCTATGCCAAATCTTTACGCATACTACTCCAACGTGCATCCCACGTATACAAGTCTGTGATGGAACTCGCAACTGTCCTGAAGGTGAAGACGAGCATCCTGAATTGTGTCGTAGGCCTAGTGCTACTTTAGAGCCATCTAATTCCACAGTCGGTGGTACAAGTAAGAAATTTTAGACTGAATTAGAATATTTGAAACAAATTCAATCCATAATGAACGTAAAAATGGTTTTGTATCCTAAACTTATAGTTGTTGGAAGCTGTGCAGCCGATGAATTCACGTGTGCAGACGGTAAAAAGTGCATTCGCAGTGCCAAAATCTGCGATGGACTGCATGATTGTGGTGACAGAAGTGATGAAGATCCGGCCATTTGTCTTCTTCGCTCATCATCACAGAGACCCTTGGAGGGTGAGGTGGAAGTCACGACTGAAAAGCCCTCAACTTCTGGGCACCACCATGTGCAAGGAATTTTTTTTCTTATGTCCGTTTGTATTTTGTTAGTTGCCATCATTTTGTTTTAAAAGTATCGAACTAATCCAACGAGATACCGACTGTTTTAATTTATGTAGCCTTGTAAATAGCAAATATAAGTTCTATAAATCAAAATCGTATCTTAGATTCTTCAAACTTGAATATCAAAACTCGGAGATTCATTTTGAAAATCATTTAATCCATTACTCATTATAATACTAACAAAATAGTTGACTGAGATACTAAGCTTGTCCACTATCTGCTTTTGAGTGTGATTAAGATTCTAAATTGATTATATTGTCCCCGTATCTGGCATGTTAGTCCAAAACCTCTTGAAATCAAGTCCTTCTTCAGTTCTTATCAACTTGAATGTAAGTTCGTCGCAATCTAACATATTGCTTCCCCAGCCAAACCTTAAGCAAGGACAGTCACTCACTGCATTCGAACCTTTTGGAGAAGATTTCGAATGATGTTTGAAAAAAGTCGGAGTTTAGTTCGCTAACATGGAAGAATTTTCATCCCGAAGTACAAGTCTCTCAGAGATTCAGATTTAACCAAGTACTTTCAAGGGAATTCAAGGTGATTTGTTGTTAAACTGCTACCTCTAACAACTGCCAGTATGAAAACCATTCTGAACGTGATGTTTGCCTGTGTCCTGTTTAAAGCACTTTTATGCGTCTCGATCAACCTTGGCCCTCACAAAGATATGAAAGTTTTGACAGCAACTTCAAACGAGCTCTTGTATTCGTTTAGAAACTGCATTGTGTACATTTTTGATTGGGCCTGGAAGATTAACTACGATTCTCTTGCATCAACGAAATACATCCAGTTCTATTCGGAATACATAAGCTGTGCAGTCATTGTAGAAACATATTGGCAGTACCAGCATTCTACGTTCAATGTCCGCTTTAACACACTTGAGCCACATCCACTATTTACGAAGTATACCACAACACTCTTAAACTTGTACACTCCTGACACAACTTCAACAACCTTGAAAAATAAAAATGGCCCCATTGAAAGTTTTTATGCAGTGATAGTAATGTACAACATTCCATTCAACTACATTCTGATCTTCATGGGGAACAAAGAATTCTCATCCATTGACAGCGTCGGCCTGTTCTGCAAGCTCGCAACGGCTTCATCACCTGCAATTTACCTCTTGATACTGGACGAGTATGATGTGAATGTCATCGGCTTTGCGCATGCCTTTCAGCCAGCTCCGTTCTTGTTCAGAATTACAAAGTTCCAAGAGGCTCACATTCAACAGCTTCACCAAGTTATTCACAAAGACCTGCAAGGAGCGATATCTGAACAATGGTCGGGGGATTGGCACTGGGGTAATTGCAGATTTGGGGCGCAAATAGCAACTTATCCACATTACTGCACTCTAGACTTAATTTCTGAATATTTTAACACTACTTTTGTACATAGGTTTGAACCCCACGGACTGAGTGTCATCACAATAAGTGTTAACTCTAGACTGAGGTCTGACCTTATTGAATATTTGTCGCGCTACAAGGTGATTAGTTTAAACTTCGGCAGTTATGAAGTACATTACGAGAAGCACACATTCTTTTGCATCGCTCAGGAGAATGCAAGAGGATTAGTAGTCTTTGCCCAGGCTTATGATCTGTTGACTTGGATTGTCGCAGCTGCTGCGTGTCTAAGCGTTTCCGCAATAGTTGCCGCTATGGCTACAAAAAACACGGCCTGCTTCTGGATCAAGTTCAGGTCATCAGCGCCTGTTGTGGTTATGCTACTCATTGAGCGGTTCTACGGCTTTGGTCATGTGATTCGTTCTGCTTCCAGGCAGATTGTGTTGGTGATCACCTTGTGGGCATTTGGAGCAATGCTTCTTGGGATGTGCTACAGCGGCAACATTGTCAGTGAGCTCACATCTCCCTCTCTCCCGGAATGCCCTCATTCCATGCAGGATCTTGCAACGATCGAAGAGTACCCAATACTTACCACAAAGCAGGGATTGCATGATTATGTCCCTGCTTCATTTTTTCACAACGTAATCGACGGATACTTGGCAGAATATGCCAAGGAAAATAGTTCACTTTTGCGTTACTTAGAGCAATTCGGAAACAAGCTGATATTTGTGCACGAAAACTCCACCCAATTGAGTCCGTCAAGCCACAACAGCAGTTCTCAAATATTGTTTGCGTACGTTGGTCTAAAAGAACACGTCAGTGCCCATGGAATATGGAGCATTTCGCACAAGAGGAAAGTTCATATTTTGCGTGGTGGTAACCTCCCATTCTTCAACGTTTGGGCACCCTTCACGGTACAAAGTAATTTCCTTGGACTAATTGTCCAACGATTTTTGGGAAGTGTTTGTCAATGTGGTATTTGGAATTACTGGATGGAAGGGAGAAGTGCTTGGCATGAGAACCAGCACTTGGTCGAGTTAGTTAAAAGAGATACAAGAGAATCCAAGCTAGAATTTTTGAGGAAATCTAAGCTTGCCGTCGTCTGGCGAAATTTTGAGCCTTTGGCGGTTGGTGAAGCCCCGTGGAGTTCAACTACGTTCGAAAATCTAAGTGCAGCGTTTCAAGTTTTTGGTATATGCATGCTACTGGCTCTATGTGCCTTTATAAAAGAAAGGCGTACTGTGCAGCTTGTTGCACACCATTTGTTCCAGATGGCTAAGAATGTCTTGATTGGTCTGAATCGCGTCGGAGATTCTTTTGCCATGTGGCTCCGCAGGGTAGTCCAACGAGCTACTGTCGCAATCCCGCCAGGGCCGACGTAAAAACTTACGAAATTTGGGATAAGTTATTCACTTAGTATGTGTTTGGAAGTCTGAGAATTTTTGATGTAATTAATGGCTTGTCAAAGTATCTGCACGTGCACGCACTACTAAGCCGTTAAATATTAAATATTACTCTTGCTGTACCCTCAACCATCAGCAAGATATTCTGGCGCAAATCACTATGAAATCGAGCTAAAGTTGTGGTCATTATTCAGGATTTACTAAGGACCAGATCGTTCGTCGAAGCCTCGTTTGTTAGCCATTAGACTAAGGTTAGGTTAACCTTGAAATAATTTGCTAACGTAAATGTTCAATTATTTTTGAAAATTCGACGATGCTCAAGTCTTTGCGTTGTTGTTGATTGATGGAATTTTCTTGCAATTGTAACGTGGCACGGTATGTTACGCGGCTAAAAATTTCTTAGGGTACCAGCTGTTGCAAGTTTTATGCGTAGAAGATCCTGGCGATTTTATGGCTACGGTAAAGGTGATTTTGATGGTGGGGATCCGTTTGAACGGGGGACACAAATTGGGATAGAAAAGGCAATGGATCATTTCATTCTTGGAAAAAAGGGAACGCTTTACTCCAAAATCGAATTGCACACCAATGTTAGGGCTAAGGCCTGTTTAGCGGAGGCCTTAGCCCGTTGACCATGATGATTCGTGTTTGCCCAAAGTTGGCTCCGGTAACTTTCCTTTAGCTCTCCCAGGATATTTCCCTTAAAACTAAACCAGGTAACTTTCCTTTAGCTCTCCCAGGATACTTCCCTTAAAACTAAACCAGGTAACTTTCCCAGAGTTAGCACCGGTAACTTTCCCAGAGTTCGTACCGGTAACTTTCCCACAGTTAGCACCGGTAACTTTCCCACAGTTAGCACCGGTAACTTTCCCAAAGTTAGCACCGGTAACTTTCCCACAGCTAGCACCGGGAACTTTCCCAGAGTTAGCTCCGGTAACTTTCCCAGAATTAGCGCCGGTAACTTTCCCAGAATCCCTCCCGCTTAGACTCCGACGTCCGCGTCCGTATGCACCTTCTTCCAGTCTTGAATGCTGCTACCTTCCAATCGACAAAGCAATCAGATGCAGGATCCCTGGCTACTCCATCGGCTAGTGCCGCGAGGCTTGACAGTTCCAAGGATTCATCCTCTTGATTTTCCATTACAGAAGGGGTATCGGGTTCAGACCATTCATTCCTGCATCGCCTACACACAGGCACAGGGCGGCCAGCATTCACTTTCTTCTTGTTTTTGGTCACCTTGATTGAGTCAGGGCATCGAACCCTAAAGTGTGGCGTGCTCAGCCTTAGGCCCTTGACAGCGATGAATCGTCATTTACTATGACTTGTAGCATGTTTTAACAATACCGAAGACCCAACTCAGATTATTAGTTGACCATAGAAGTAATTGGGAAAAAAATAAACCTATAATTCCTATCTTCTTGTTTTGAAGTAAGTTGCCATTAAGTACTAATTTGGCCACCTTACTGATAAACTATATGGCTTGACTTGTTATAAATTACAGCTAAGCTGCCACAAGCAAAGTGCCAGATGATAATTTTTGCATTGACACCATGCAGTTATAACCACTTGATTAATTTCAATTAACCACAATAAAAACAAGGTCAAGTCCTTCCATCATTGTCTTCATCTGTCATACCCACCCGCAATGACGCTCTTCGTAAATGCGTCATTACAATGCAAATACAGCACAACAAACCTTCAAGTGGGACAATTATTTTGTCAATGACAAGACCTAGACGATATTTACGGTCAGTAAACAAAAATCCAAATTAGTTCTCGGGAACCCAAGCGGTAAAATCTCAGAATTCCTACGGACCCCCCAATCTATATTTTATATCTCTGATAGAAGTAACAAGTTCGTGTGCAGAGCACCTTGTATAAAAGATTGGACACATCCAAAGGACCAGTCAGTGTATCCGTTCGCGACCCTGATTTACAGTTAAGATGTGGAGGCTTCGAATTGTGAAGTCAATCGTGTTTGCTTTTCTCTTCGGCAGCGTCCAAGCATTTGACAACGCTTCAGGTAGTGCTCATTTATCAACTCCAAAGCTGTTTTATTCATCCGAGATATTGCTTGTTTTCGCAGCTAGCACCGGACTTGTGTGTCGTCCCATGGAATTTGGTTGCAAAAATGCATACAGATGCACGGAGAAATCAGTCATGTGTAATGGAAAGAATGACTGCTGGGACAATAGCGACGAAGATTTGACAAATTGCATTATACATCGAGTCAAAGCAGGTTCGTATCCAGGTTTTCGGTTACTCGGAACACTTCAAATTCATTTTGTTACACAGCCCAACTCAACTGCACCTCAGATGAGTTCCGGTCTAAAAATGGCTTCCACTGTCTCCCTAAGAAATTTCTTTGTGATGATGACAACGACTGCAGGGACTACAGTGATGAGGACCCTATGGAGTGCATCAGAGTGGGCCTTTACGATGGTAAAAATAATTATTAATCATGACTTTTGTTAAATTCTGTACAATCCAACTTTTGGTCCGATCACGTATCTTGTGCTGACATCGGCTTCACCTGTAAAGGAGGAACAGGACGTTGCATAAGCCGCAAGTTAATGTGCAATGGAAAAAATGACTGCGCCGATAACTCAGATGAAAATGTGACCAATTCAAGGGCAGAGGGAGTTGTCCCAGGTACTTAAATTCCGTGAGTCCTGTTACCAAACCTTTTCTTGTACGTGAAATTTTTGCGTTTCTTGGATAACTGCAGACGAACTTGCGTGCCGCTACGATGAATTTCACTGCAAAAACAAGTTCAAATGTCAACTGCCAAAGCAAATGTCCAATTTCGTAATCGTTTTTGAAATATGTGCAAAAAACGTCAAATTTTGGTACACAAGTGCGTGTAACTTTCGTTCAAAATTGACATTTGAAAAAATGAAATACTGCGGTTTACAACAGGTCATTTCCTGTCGAACAAAAAAAACTTCATTCAAATCGGTCGATAAATAGCTGAGATACTCATGTACCTTTCCCAAAAATTGCATAAAATGCTCATTTTACATGTTTTTCAGTAATTTCGAAGCCTTAATGGTTAGGTTTTCCACTCTAAAACCAGAATTACCCGCAAAATAGATTACAATAAAGTGTCCTTCTTAAAGGGTGGACTGCAAGTGAAGCTGTAAATGTTGAGGATTGCTGAGGGATCATAAGCACGCTTCTGAGAGGTAAAGTCGTGGAAGCTTTCGTGCCCCAGGTACAAGTTTAGAGTTTGCTGGATCTCTTCGATGCGTTCGGATGTGATTCAGTAGGGCTCTGTGACGGGGATGCGGCGCGCTCTCGAGGTGGGCCCTGATTGGTCACAACACAACGATTATAGGACGACAAAACAGAAACATTACGTAAGCCAGGGATGTAACGTTGCTTTTACAGAAAAATGTAACAAATATTACATGACAATGCTGCACCAAAAAATGCATAACATGGGAAGATATGTGACGTCTCTCTGACGTCAGACTCATTTTCTTAAGCTACACTTATTTTTGCAGTACTCGCAACACCACTTCAGTTTATGGAATCTTTTAAGCCATGTTTTTGCGATCAATTTTTTTTAGAAAAGCTCCGGGTTTTAAACCAGTCAAGCTTTAATATGCTTGATGTTGAATTAAACGTATGTTGTGGTTCAAAAGACTTATGTGAATAGTCCTATATTTTCTGAAAATATTTCTGACAACGCTACAAACTGACCTTTCCTTGGATTCTTTGGATTTGGAGAGCCCCAAGGGATTTTGAATCCGTCTATAACTGTTTCGCTGGTGGGATTTTTGCAAAAGGATTGATCCACTCAAGGCCTGCCTATAAAAGTGAAGTTGCTCCAAGAAAGGGCCCATGAAGCCAGAAAAGTGTTAACTTCCTCTGTGTAGTTATCAGACACTGGATCTCCCACAGCTTGGTCGTACTCCTCAGGTGCTTCAAGGTAGCCCTCGAAGTAATCTTGTTGTTGCTGCTATTGATCTTTAAGTTGGATTTCCATCTCTCGGTCTATTATTTCTTCTTCCTGCCAGGCTTCTGCTGTTGGGTGTTCTAATTCAGGGTGACTAGCATCGATATCACCTTCCGGATCCTCGAAGACGTCTCCTAGTGTACCGTCAGCCTCAAGTAAGCTCATAAAGTGTTTTTTAAGCTTCCTACTTTCATACTTTCCATGTTCTGATGCACATATTTTTCCTGCATGTTTTAAGGATTCTGGATTCTTTACCGTATGATTTGGAATTGCACTATGCAAAGCGCTCCATCTCGGTTGTGAGTAGCTCGTGAGATGTGTCGAGAAATACATTTGAGCTTGGGCATTAATGAAGGAACTTGAGCCGACTAAACTATCCACGAGTGAAGTTACGTGCAATGTAGTGCTATTAAGTCTGTTGCTCGCAATTTCGATATCAGCCGCAGTGGTGGTGAAAAGGAATTCCTTGTAAAAGCAGCATCGGTGTCATCAGTATTAGGAGTCGTGGAGTATTGGCACTGCAGGTTCTAATCCCTTCGGCTCTTCCACAACGCAAAGTGGGTAGGAGCATTCAAATTCACATCTAAAGCCATTCCTTATCACTTGGAGGAGCCAAAAGTATCGCCCTACAAAAAGGAGAGATTTCACCAAGTCTTGCCCTAAAAGAGGGAGAGACATTATCAAAGATCCAGCAGTCCTCTCATAAGACCACAGATTCACCTTACCAGATCCAGCACATCACCACAATAGTTTCAATCCAACCAATTCCTCTAGTTTATCGTGTTAGTTCTACTTCTATATCATTCGCCACATCGTTTACTAACACTTTGATGCACCAAATGTCACCCGAATCACAACGGGCCAGAGATGATGATCAACCCCCGGGGGTTTTCTTATCAAGACCGGTCTTGATAAGAGAAGTGATTACCTGCTTTGGGTCTTGATTCGGAGAAGTGATGACCTGCTTTGGGTCTGAATTCGGAAAAGTGATGACCTGCTGTGTGTCATGTTGATATAAGGGCGGCTGGGTTCCTTGGTTGGGACGCGGGAATTAGGTGAGTTCATCCCATATCAGGTAATCACTTGTGCACATTGCAATTCGAAAATTTTCAGTTGGAAGGAGAGGATCAGTGTGGGTCGAATTTTCCTTAACAACTGCTGCCAGGGCAGTTGACACCCTCATGGAATTTCTGAATATGGATGAGACTCCGGATGACTCACTCAATTCAGTGGTGGTAGTGCCTTGATCCTCTGTCAGAATGAATGCTGGAAGTCGCCCTCCATGCCGGGCTGTTTGTCTTCTGTAGATAACCTTCCTGATAGGGTCATGATCTTCATCGTCGGAGGATGATGCAAATTGGGAAGCATGGCCATTTGTTTCACACTCACGGGTCACCCTTATAACATTTTCTCGCCACTAGGGACCTTGAATGAAGAGGTTGTGATCGCCTTGATCAAGGGCGATGAGGACTCTCTACTGAAGTTGGGTAGTTTTCTTGCCAATTTGTTGAAGAAATGTACTTCACGACGGGTAAGTACCTCATTTATCATCATCTTATTTCCCCCATGGATTCAATTTGATGGTTTCTCTATGTTATGTACCCAAAGTAAAACAGAGCTTTGACGCCCGGAACAGCGAAACTTTAGACATTCGATAAAGTTTACAATTTTTCAACTCGAAACACTTTATTGTGATCTATTTTGCTGGTAATTCTGGTTTTAGAGTGGAAAACCTAACCATTAAGGCTTCGAAATTACTGAAAAACATGTAAAATGAGCATTTTATGCAATTTTTGGGAAAGGTACATGAGTATCTCAGCTATTTATCGACCGATTTGAATGAAGTTTTTTTTGTTCGACAGGAAATGACCTGTTGTAAACCGCAGTATTTCATTTTTTCAAATGTCAATTTTGAACGAAAGTTACACGCACTTGTGTACCAAAATTTGACGTTTTTTGCACATATTTCAAAAACTATTACGAAATTGGACATTTGCTTTGGCAGTTCATCATAATTTGTCAATATCTGTCAAATAAAAAAAATTGATCAAAATCGGCCCACCCGTTCCGGAGATACAAGAAACCTCCGATATTTAGGGGGCTACAGGTCACTACAAGTCAACCCGGGTGACAGGGGTTAAAAATGGTGAAAACTAGTCATTTGCAAATAAGTTATGCTGATACGATGGAATTTTGTAATGTCAAGGGTCACATTGGTCAGGTTGGCTGCGAAAAGACTTCATTCTAAAATCTAGTTGTAAATCTGCCGCACTTCAAGTATAGTTCTAAATTGGATTCGGCAACCCAAAATTCAACAAAATTATACCACCTGCTTCGGTTCTGTAGCAAGTCAAAGTCATGGGACAGGACTTACGTCCCACATTATTCCTTGTAGCCCAGAACATTAATCCATAAAAACATCACTTTATTAGAATCAACTGAAAAGTAATTACTGGCTCCCGTGAGAGTTGAAGTTGCTATTAGTCTAAGCGGCTACCTGTAATGGCACCATTAAGTTTTCACAAACTTTTAACGACTAAGAGAGCTCTTCTCCGTGTTTGTGCTGTTCAAATGACTATTTGTTACAATTATTATTTACATAGAATACGTACTTGAGGCAAATGCTTTAAAAAACTACTTGAATAACTCACTAAAAGGAAGTTATTTTAACTTTTCCTCAACAATGATCCATTGTACTTTTGTCAACGCTACTGTAACAGGCTTTGAAAAGAGAACCAAGCACAGTGCAAAGCTATCACATGGAACTCGTCAATCAAGTGGATCCATTGCTTAACGTCTCGCCACTGATTGACCTCTACTCCGACTGTCTCACTCATGTCGTTGATACTGACGGTGTATTCCACCTTCCAGCCCATGAAAATCCCATCATTTATACATACAAGCTCAAAGTTTTAAACTCAGATCTAACGTACCAAAAAAGTTTTGCCGGGGTCCGATCCCCTCGATGTTTACTCACCTTAGTATCATTTTTTGTAACGTGGAGGTACAGATTGCAAACTATACTTAATTATGTTGTCCCTACTTTTAATAACAATAAAGCAACACAAGTGAGAATTTATCCAGAAACTTTTATGATCCTAACAAACAATAACTTCATGTTCAATTATTTAAGAAGAAGGTTCAAGGGTAGGTGCCACGACAGTCATCGTTTTCCTTTACTAGTCGCTCTAAGACTTAACAAGAAAGTTCCAAACATTTCTGGCACAGTTATTCAGGACCTGTACGGTGGCTTGACGTTCAACTGTTCAACACTTGTTACGTGTGGAAATGAACTAAAACTTAACATGCCGGTGCTTGCGAAAGACTTTGCAGCGTCATGGAAGTTTCTTGGCCATGGTACAAGTTTGGGCGGTGGTGATCCAATTGAAAGAGAGACGCATGTGCGGACTGAAGTCGCAATGGACCGTTTCATTCTTGGACCAAAAAGTAAGCGCCGTTGGCTTGGAGAAAACCAATGTCCCCCGAATTTATTTTTTCAGCGCGGTTTTGTGAATCCGCCGACAGAATTAATTCCAACTGGCAGAACTCCCGTGGTCAAATTCGTCACAACGGTGGGTGTCTTCAACTCTGAGTCCTCGTATGAGGTTTATTTCGCCCCGTTCTGGCCAGCGGTATGGATTGCTGCGCTTTTATCAGCGGGTATCACTCTGACAACGATTGCCGGTGTCTTTCGAATGCAAAGAACGCAAAAAGATTCTGATAATGGAATACTCTTGATCATGGAGCTTGCAACTTGGATTTTGGCTTCAACATTTGGTCAGTACAAGCATTCAGATATCCCGCTTACTTCAGTACGCCCTCATAGCGCGGTGATTTGCATTGTTGCACCGGTCATCGTCTCGTGGTTTATTCTTTCCACATTCCTGGTCAATTTGTATGTAGCCGTCTTCAACTCGGATGCAACAAAACCTTTTAATTACTTTACGAATTACAGTGAATTCCTTCAGCTCCCTCTTCATGAACAAATTTATGTTTTGGTTAACGAATCATGTGTGGCACAATATCAAGCAGAGAATCCAGCATCCGAAGAGTGCATTCTACCAACGTTACACTTTTGCGAGTTTCATAACTTCGCTCCTTTTACCTGTAACATTAACGACGTCATTAACAATGCTCTCATAATGACAATCGTCGAAGAAAGAATCACTAAATTACCAACCGGCATAAGAGGTGAATCAATTAAACTGGAACGTCTACGTGAGAGACACCATAAAATCAAGAATCTGCTTGTCCATTTAAGAATCCTGTGTGCAAGCATGAAATGCCTCACCCGTATTCTAGTTCAGTCAAATGAGCAGTTGACGTTTTTGATGAGAGAGCACGATTTTCAAAAGTACTGGAAATTCTTTGTCCAAATCATGCAGAAGTATCCAAATGTCAAGGTAGCGAACAATTTTTATAGCAATGACCAATTTCTTTCAGAGCCACTTGTTGTTGGATTTAAGAGTGGAATGCATCCAGCGTTCAAAGGGTCAGTTTTGAACCGAATGAAGATCCTGTTGAGCTCAGGAATCTATGATTTGTGGCAGAAATGGCACCAAATTAAGTTTACTGTTGGTGGACTACAGCATGCCGAGAAGAAGCTTTCCCATGAGCACAAAGTTGAGCCAATGTCCTTTAGCAACTCTGCGACCTCATGGTTGTTTCAAGCTCAGGCAGTTGCTTGGTTGGCGTCAACTGCAGTATTCGTCGTCGAAAAAACATTACAATTAGCCTCAAGAAGCCTTATGGAGTGATAGCGAGAGTTTTCTAGTGATGAGCTGCTAGAGGTCTCATGACATTTCCTAAAACTTAAAATGTGACAGCAAATCTACCAAGCACATAATCTCAGAAAAGATTGCAATCGATTGCTTGAAGTGAGCTTTAAAATTGAGATGTCAAAGGCGCTTCAATAGTTCTTTGAACCAAATTTCCAAGTTAAACTGAAAGCTTTATTCCCCAAAAGCCTACTTTACCCCAAGCCCGCAAAAGCTACACAAACCAAACCACCGCTCTTCACCTCCAAAAGAAAAAGCTAACACCAAAAAAAAATTCGATGGCCTTGCCACTCTATCTACTGGCACGAAGATCCAACAAGCACAAAGCATGTGGGGAACAACCAAAACCAACAGAAAAACTGTCAGCACATGCGCATACAAACGCGCAATCATTTAACACACGCGCTACGGAATCGAGGTCCGGCGATGGCGACGGTACCGGGGTGGTGTCACGGTTCTACGAGATCGTAGTCTGGCGATACCCCATTGTGCTCGGACGGGAGGGTGTAGGGGCAGTGTCACAAGGACGGCACCCAAGCTGAAACCTAAAACCTGGCTCAAGGGCAAAAATAAAAATAAGCATGAGCGAGAGACAGTATATTTCTAATGACCAAAAACACTCCTACATATCCCCAAGGATGCGCAAGTATTCGATCGGTTGCGCTTTTCCCATCTAGTTTTTATTGAATTTATTATTGCAAATAAACTTAACTTCTGGGTTAGCACATCAAACTATGTAACCAAGCAAACACCTTGATTTGTTAGTTTCACCATTTGATGCGCCATTCTAGAGTTATTTAACAGTAAGCTGAATGCTGAGAAAGCAAGTTAGCTGGCTTAAAGAGTTATTATGGTTTCTTTTAGCCAAAAACTGGAATCCTAATCGATACTCCAATCCAGGTTTAATCCTAGGATATTCCTTATTCCTATTCCGCATCCACTAGCCTCGGACTTTATTCCAGTATTCCTATTCCAAATCCACTCGCCTCAAGTCTGTATTTCAGTATTCCAAATCCTGAAAAGCGCAGCGCCAGCGCCGGTTCCTTTCGGCGCATGGGAGTCATCTCCGGTACTCGCAGTATGCGCTTTCTATAATATCGGTAGGGGCAGGATAGACCCATGAGGGAGAATGAGCCGTCAGGGAATAATGAGCCATGGGGAATAATGGGCCACCTATGATGGGGCATAATACGCCACCTATGATGGGGCATAATAGGCCACCTATGATGGGGCATAATAGGCCACCTATGATGGGGCGTAATAGGCCACCTATGATGGGGCATAATAGGCCACCTATGATGGGGCATAAGAGGCCACCTATGATGGGGCAAAATAGGCCACCTATGATGGGGCAAAATAGGCCATCACGGATGGGGCACAATAGGCCGCCACGGATGGGGCAAAGTAGGCCACCATCTTAATGAACACAAATACCCGACTTCGTGGTCCTTCGAAGCCACAGCCATTGAAAATGAGAGGTGGGGTAAGTTTAGGGAGTGGTAGGGTGAGTTTCGGGAGGGGATAAGTTTGGGGTGGGGTGGGGTAAGTTTTGGGAGGGGTGAACTGAGTTTTGGGAGGGGTGGGGTAAGTTTTGAGAGGGGTGCGGTAAATTTGGGGAGGGGTAAGGTAAGTTTTAGGAGGCAACTAACTATATTTAGACAAGCCAGTGTGGTCTGGGGGTTAGAGCTTTGGACTCATTACTCCGACTCACACTCACAGAGGGTTCGATCC
>JAQIWI010001970.1:0-13961 GCA_034698825.1 Deuterosminthurus bicinctus
TCCAGTCAACTTCTTCAGAAGGCTTCTCATGTACCACTTAACTTCTCCAGCATACTTCTCACGGTCCAGTCAACTGCTCCAGCACGCTTCTCTTGCTCTAGCCATTTTCTCCTGTATGCTTCTTATTCTCCAGTTCCAGCCATTGTTTCTATTATGCTTCTCACCGTCGAGTCAACTATTCTTGGAGATCAGGATCATCGCTGGACAGTATTCCTAGAGAACTCTATCCGTGCTGAAAAAGTCTTTTGCACAAAAATTGACATGGTTGCATAAAAACTGGAAAAGATTGCTGGAGAAAACTGGACAAGATCGCTGTCGAAAACTGGACAAGATTTGCTGGAGAAAACTGGACAAGGTTTTCTGGAGAAAACTGGACAAGATTTGATGGAGAAAACTGGACAAGATTGCTTTAGAAAACTAGACTAGATTTGCTGGCGAAAACTGCAGAAGATCGCTGTCGAAAACTGGACAAGATTTGATGGAGAAAACTGGACAAGATTGCTGGAGAGAACTGCATAAGATTTGCTGGAGAAAACTGGACAAAATTTGCCAGAGAAAACTGGACAAAATTTGCTGGAGAAAATTGGAAAAGATTGCTGGAGAGAACTAGACAAGATTGGTGTAGAAAACTAGACAAGATTTGCTGGACAAAATCGCTGGAGAAAACTGGACAAGATTGCTGAAAAAAACTGAACAAGATTACTGAAAAAAACTGAACAAGATTACTGAAAAAAACTTGACAGGATTGCTCGAGAAACCTGGACAAGATCGCTGGAGACTTGCGGAAACCTAGGCAACACTGCTGCAGAACTGGATAAGTCCGAAGGTGCGTGTGAAGTCTCCCGAAGCTACCGTTGAATCCAAGTTAGACCCCAGTAATATCCCCCAGCGAATATACTACGAGTGACTACGTTCATCTTAAGCCTCATTATGGATTAACCTCTGAAGGGAGAATGCACGGGCTTTACGTAATATTCCCGCGGCATTATCTCCGCGGGAATATCTCCGCACTTCATGGCGGAATAATCTCCGCGAGATTAATGCTACAGCGGAATTATCTCATCGGGAATAATGCGGCGGGTTTGAAGTATGGGGGATTACCTCGTCGGGAATGTAGCCGTACACGATTTACATTAAGTTGAAAATGCCCTTGAAGAAAGTTCTGTTGGGTTTGTGCCTTGTTACGTCCGACTGATTCTACTACTGTATGACCCAGCGAGTGAGAGCATCGCTGGTGTTCTGTTACCGGAAATAATTGAACTGCAACAATATGGAATGGATAATTTTGACCCAGAAATACTCGTCAGTCTTATCCTCATAATTGTAATGTTTTTACGCTAGAAGATGGCCTTATTCTGGAGGTGTACTAGATAGACATTTCTCGTCCAGACAAGCGCCACTTAAATCAGCGGGATGTGGACATTGGTTGGGGAAGTGGTGAGAATCAAGTTCCGGGGATCTGCATGTATCCAGATATAACTTTTCTGTACACTTGTGCTTTTGCACCCGTTTATGACACCAAATCAGGTCATCCGATTCTAGACGAAAACCTACAGCCATGCTAGTTATGGGCACCAAATGACATCAAAACGGTGAGTGTGGGCAGTTTAGTATCCTTAAAGAGAGTTGTTGTAGCTGGCTGCCATTATGGTGCGATTGGGTCCTGGAACACTTCAAAATTGATGTTTAATGCCAACCCATTAAAAGTTTTGTGAGGACACAATACTGAGGCAATCGTTGGTGTTGGTGTTTGCACTGTTGGTGGACACCTTTTGAGTTTAGATAAAAGTGGAAAACTTCTCATGTGATCTGGGTACGATCTGGACAATGAAAAATTTCCTATTCCGTTGAAACGTGTGCTGGCAGAAACTAGCCCAAGTGTGTCTAATTTGGCAGCTTACGAGCGCTGGTTTGCTTCAGGTTCATCTGAGGACGGCACTGTCAACATTTGGACGTTGCCTGATTTGTGGCTTTGTGCCGGCAAATTTGATTGTTTTCAGCCTTCTAACGATAATAATTTGTTCAAAATTTACTCTAACTTAAACTTGGCATTGAATAAATTTTATGAACTTTTATTAAAGATAATTGGGTGATTCTATTTGAGTTCGAAGTTTCTGAGGAATGGCCGTTCATGAACCTGCATTATAAGCGTAAAGGCTGATTTGAAACTCGGTCGCTCCAAGTTGCTGGTCCACAGCGCAGGCGCTGTAATAAATGCTTCTAGGTCATAAAAATGTTTGATGGACCCTACTGCACAATTGACATGTAAGGCTTCAAGTGGCTCACTAAATCAATAAAAACATCCAAACAATTCTGTCAAATGATTTCAAAATACAATCAAAGTATTAAACAAAGACAACACGCATCACTAAAAGAATTAAAAGTCACCTGTTTGACCACCGTCTGGCGATATTTTGAGTGTAACAGTAAGATTGCTGCACTTAGCTAAGGCAATCAATCCAGTAATTTTGGAGAGGAAGAACATGGGATTGGTCACATCATAAATAACCGGGTCAGGTCGGCGCTTGAGATAATATTCCATACTGAAGATCCTCAGATCTGTAACAACTCAAACTTAAAATTCCACACAAAATTTGATTTCAATGTTGGTCAGTATAGTGGCTTAACTCACTCCTCAAACTAGTAACGGCTGGCATGGCCGGAACAATATGTACTCGCTTGAGATATTCCTCATCCTTTTGCATAAGTTGAACAGCTTCATCAAAGAAGATCCCACAAAAGTCACAGTCGAAATTTGCAGTGTCCTCTAGAACGTTTGCTTTGATATGAAGTTCCTTTAAGCCGACAAAATGCTGAAAAATCAATCCAAAAGTAAAGACATCTTCTTCACCATAACTTTGCACGTAAAGTCGCTCAATATTTGGGAACATTTGAGCAAAGAGCTGGGCACTACGATCGTCGAGACCGTCATCTAAATGCAGTTCCTTGATGTTACCAGCTCGATGTTCCGTTGGCGCTCTTAAAATGGCAATTTTTTGCCTAAGGGACGCCAGGTTTACACCTTGCCAAAATCGCCTAGGAATGGCATTCAGGCTAGCAATGTGAACCTTGCGTAGATTGGGAAAGATCAGAGTGAAATTAAAATCCACCACAAAACTCAAGACACGATTTTCGTGCCAGCCCGCATCGGCCTTGCTGAAGCCCATTGTAAGCTTGTCAACATTTTCAAAAGAGAATCCGTAACACATCAAAGATGTAGCAAGCACTGGGTCCAGCGTCAGTTCAACAAGTGTTGTAGTACAAGAGGCTTGCACCAGCATTGGAAAGATTCTATTGAATCTGCTAAAGTCAAAGTTGGGGTCTCTGAAGCAGTCCAGCCCCATTCTTTGCAATCTGAGTCCTCTATTGATGAAATCCTCTGTAATCTCATGAAAGGGAGCAAAAACTTCACGTGACCACACGGGTACTACTGTGGTTCCTTTCACAACGTCAATCAGCACCCACAATTCATTATCACTATGCATTTCTCTCAGGTTGGGTGAACGGGAAACGAGTCCCTTGAAATACTTTAAGTAATTCCGAGCTTGCAATCCGACGCATGAGCGGGTCTGCTCCACTTTCAAGATCCTCAGGTTTGGAAAACTGCATTCTTGAACAAAATGCTGAAGGAAATTTTCTGGATTGGAACAAATTAAGAGTGAGAGTTCTTCAATGACCAGGCTGAGATCTTGGATGATTTTTTTGGCCAGCAGGAATCCTTGACAGTCCTGGTCGTCCCAACGTTTTCCTCGCAGTTGCACTTGCAAGGCTTTAAATGGTAGCGGGTCAAAGATTACATCATGAATGGGATCCAGGGGTGCAGTTACACATTGACAAGAATTATCCTTATCAGGGAAGGCTATTCGTAATCCAGAGAATTGGAGATTTTTTATTGGTCGTGCTGCAAATGCTTGCACATCGTGACATAGGCCATTGCGATCAAGACGTGCGATCAGGTCGCGTCGCTTTGTTATCGCACTTCGGGCTTCATAGTTCCACAATTTGTTTACAAATGAGAGCTTTAGAAGCTCGGGATTGCTAATGAACTCGAATATTTTTCTAACAATCTGCAATAGAAGCACAAGTACACAAGTGAGACAGTGACTTATATTCAAAGAACGGTAAATGAGAACGGTAGTTGTAGTTGTTTCTTACTAAAAGATTGCTGAAGCAATCTGCAATGGCGGGGGTGGCCTCGTTGTTGACATTATCCTTGATAAAATGATGAAATTAAATTCATGTTCACTTGATGATAAAATTTAAAAATGCTTTACCTGGGTACAAGTAGATGCCATTGTAAACTACATTGACGTGAGTTTAAATTCGACTCAGTTTCTCACTGCTGCCCGTTCAGTGGCGTGCCTTCCAGCCAGAGTTTCTTCAAATCACTGGCAATCAGCGCAAGAATTGAAGGAAAAAAATAGACCGTTGTTGCCTTCGAGCCTTTCCAGTTCTATAAATGGCACTCACATGTTGAAGAGAAAGGCCCAGGGAGCTGAAGTATCCTTTCCATGCCATATTGAGCACGCGTGCTCTTTAGAGGACGACTCGGATGAACAGTTTGTTGACCCTCAGAACTTGCTCAAAATAACTGCAGGGCTCTGATTCTTTTGTTTCTTGTGGAGAGTGGCAAGTCGTCTCATGTTGGGTTCCAAGGCAAGCCGCAGGCATTTATAAAATAAGACCCTGGAAGTTTAAATTGGGCACGCTACTGTCAGTCGCCAGAACTCTCAGATGGATGCTCTTTGTTCTCATGGTGATAATGTAAAAATATACTGGGCTCTCAATCCAATCTAATCCAATTTAACTGATGCAAACCAAACGGCTGCTTTTATAACTCCACCATTTTATTAAGACGTGAAATGTTATCAAGTTTTAGTCATCCGCTAGAAAAATACAGATTATTTGAGTACTCAGCTCACTACGCCTCATGAATGTAGCCATTAAGGTTAAGAACTTGTTCAATATAGCTGCAACAAATTTATTTGTCAACGTTTTCAGTGAAAATATACGTTCGTGTCGCGTCCTCTATAACTCAAAAAGAACCAATTTCTTCAAATTTGCCCAATGTTCCTTGAAAAGGTCTAAAGTTGGAACTGGTCCATAAGGTCTGGCAACTTTAAGGGTTTCAATGTGAGGAAACATTGAAGCGATGATTGGCAAATTCATTCCTGAATCTTTCAGGGTCAGCTGTTTAATGTTAGCAGCTCGCTCGTTGAAAGGAGGAGCTTCTTTCCAGACGGCGTTTCCTGGCTCAAGGAATTGACCAATCTCCGAAGGCCAAACCTCACATGTGTATGAATATGAAGTCCAGATTTTAACCTCTTCCAATTTCGGGAAGATATGAGTAAAGTCAAACCCCTTAAGAAGTTCCAAGAATTTCGCAACGTCTGCAACCAGATTTGGTGGCACTTGTTCGTCTAATTGCAAGTCCATGACAATTTTCAAGTCTGTCAGATTTTCCAATCGGATTCCGTAGCGCATGAAACTCGGAAGAAATGCTGAATTCAAATTCAGCGAGTACAATGCAGTGCGAGATGTTTGCAGCAACACGGGGACAATTCTGTTGAACTCCTTCAGATTAAAACTCTCACTTACAAAATGCAAGTCCATTCCCCGGAGCCTGACAGCACCAAGGAGGCCCTCGCATATCTCTTCATTAATAGGATCAATCCTGTGACAGTCAAGTATTGCTGAGCTCCCTTCTAAAAAATTTTCCGTCATGTCTATCTCATCGTCACCAAGGTTCAGTTCTTGCAAGTTTGGTGCTCGGGATACCATCGTCTTGATGAATTCTCTCTGTTCCTGCTCCTCCAGTGGGCAAGAGTAGCGTCCCGAAAGCCCCAAAATTTTAAGACGTGGAAAGGTGCAATGTGGGATAACTTGTCGAAGGAACTCTGAATGATTGCGTGGCACAAGGAGGTAAATTTCTTCAAGTACCCCGCAGAATTCCTCCAGTACTTTCTTTGCCAACATGAAGAGGGGGCACTGGGTGTCCAATTCCCATTGCTTACGAAATAAAATCATCCAATATCTCCCCGAGATCCGATCCAAAATCGCATGAAAAGTCGAATCCAGAATTTCACTGGAGGATACAAGATTACATGGCACTTGATGGTCGTCCTTCTCCATGTCGATGTGAATGCCACAGAATGGGACGACATTCATGTGTCGCAAATGTGATGCAAGAAGAGGTAGATCATGGCACGACTTAAGGCGTGCGGTGGTGCGGGCCCGGTTCTTCATGCGGCTCCGAGCTTCATAGTTCCATTGCTTGTTGACAACAGAGTATTTGATCAGCTGTCTTCCCGAGAAATGCTCCATCACTTTCCTTAGTATCTGCAGCAAACATTAATAGTTTCTCGTGGCATTTGAACTAACGAAGCTTAATAGGGCAAAAGTTTAATTTACGTACGAGAGGCACCCGCAGACAGGCCGGACTGCTTTGGGTCGCTTCATTATCCTGGCTCTATGAGATGGGAAAATGAATAATTTTAAACCTTTTGCTACTACCTTCATCCTCTTAGCATGTGAAATAGAATTCAGGGAAATATCCATTCACAGATGTTCCCATAAGTCTACGTAATTTCTTTGGACTGTCCGCACTTTAGCAGCAGTCGGTGGACAAGCTTTAGTGAGCAGGACATGGATGAAAACTTCAGTCAAATTACAAGCCTCCTAATAGGCTTACCTGAACATCTCCATTGTTTACAGATTCCATTACGAGGTTGCTCTACCTCTTGTGTATGCTTTTTGTAATGTAGTTTGTGTCCGTCTTTTAATTTGTTTCTGTTTCATGGAACGGATTATGATAATTTTATAAAAACTTTGAGGAGCAGTGCACTTGATGCAATGAGACAAAACTTCTCATCTGACTGAGGCAGTCACACAAGCACAACTGATTCAGGATGCTCTGCATTTCCCGCAACAACAAACTTGGCTAAAAGCGTGCTATTTGTTTCTCGCACACAACTGATCATGCAAAGTAGCCGTTTTTTGAGCCCACAAACTTGCCCTCTTCGCTAGTGACTAAAATGTGGCAACATGTGAAGTTGATGCAATGGCAGCTGGGTTTTTAGCCACGGCTTTGACGTGGCTATGGAGACGATGTGAAAAGGGCGATATTTGTCCACCGAGCTGGAGGCCACACGGAATTTTATATTGACACGAAAGTTATATCATAATGAAGTGTTTGACCTGGACTACGTGCTTTGCGGGCTGCCAGTTCCGGATGTCAACTCAGTCAGCGACAATAAATTAAAAACCGAAAGTGGCTAAAAATAACCAAAAAAAACTTACTGGGCCGGGGATGACGTCATCATATTGCGTCGTAGACTTCGGCCTGAGCCCTGTGCAGGAAATGGGGAGGACTGGGAGGTGACGTCATAGGGGAGCGGCGGGGACCAGGATGACAATGTCCTATTGCGACGTGCAGTTCGGTTCGAGGTTGACGGGACATGGGCAGGAGTGGGAGGTGACGTCATAGGAGAGCGGCGAGGGAGCAGCTGGAACACACTCTGAAAGCAAGTTTACCTTGAACTACAGTGACGGGTTTGCCTCTGGAAGGCTCATACGAAGGGCAGCAGTCGCTCGGCTTCAATGCACCAGTCGAAGTTATTATGGAACAGATTTTGAGTGTCTTCAAAGAAACAAAACACCAATCCAAAATATTTTCTGTTATAGATACGGCGTCAAAACTCTAATTAGGTATGGAATTAACATTTTGTCAATGTTTGATCAGTGACTAGTGACTATTTAATTCTAGCCTTGGTGTGGCTTTAGAAACCACCTGGAAATCACACATTTTGTGCGCCAAGCTGGAGGTCACATCAGTTATAGATTCATTTCATGAAGGTTTTGACCTGGAGTACGTGTTGTTAAAGTGTCAGTTCCGGATCTAATCTCAGTCAGCGGTAATAAATTAAAAACCAAAAGTTTCACGACAAAAAAGAACAAAAAAATACAGGGACCAGGATGACGTCATCCTATTGCATCGATCACTTCAGCCTCTGATGCTCGAGGTTGAGTGTTGACGACTGGGAGGTGACGTCATGGTATTGCGTCGTAAACTTCGGCCTGTGCTGGGTGATGAATCATGCTCGAGGTAGCAAGGAAATGGGGAGGAATGGGAGGTGACGTCATCCTATTGCGTCGTGGACTTCGGCCTGTGCCGGGTAATCACTCATACTCGAGGTAGCGAGCAAAAAGGGAGGACTGAGAGGTGACGTCAACCTATTTCGTCGTAGCCGTGGCTTCCACGGTCGAACACTTCGGGATATTTTTCGTGCTTCATGATTGATTCAATATTGACATTCTGTGGGTCAACATGACATTCTTTGCCCATGACATTCTTTGCGAATTGATATTCTGTGGGTCAACATGACATTCTTTGCGAGTTGATATTTTGTGGGTCATGACCAGTGTTGGGCAAATTCCCGGCAATTTAAATCGGCGGGAAGTTTCCGGAAGTCTATAGGAATTGTTGGAAATCTAGCAATAACCTGATCCTGTAGTATACTATATAGTTTCTATATGCTCAAGCTCGAAAAAAAACAAACTGTATAATTGTGTCGATGTTTAGTTGCCTCATAGCAGCAGAAACTAACGTTTCAGTAAAATTAATATGACAGGTCAGCAAAGTAGATTGCTACTACCTTCTGGGCTTCTTAAATCTACCGTGAAACAAGTTTTAAAAAACAAAATTTTAACGAACAATTGCAATTCCTCCCTACCAGCACAGTAACGTGTTTAACAAGGTGATCATTCGTGGCAGAGGACACCGCATCACGCATACAACACGTCGAGAAAGCGCGTGGAAGATGTGTACTAAGAGTGTCCATATAAGTGGCCATGTCCGACTAGATCAACTTGTTTTAACGTGTTGGCTCTCAACGTGCTATCAACGCAACGTTTTCGCTCTCACCCCCTTCCCAACGTGTTCGCTCTCCCCACGATCTCAACGTGTTTATTAAGTGTTCCCTTTCGACGGTTCAAACACCAAACACAGCTCTATGATCTAACTATGATTTAAATGGCATTTAACTAACTAGGGCAAATTTCTTCGTCAATTAGCAGTGTTTATTTATTAGCAACACTTGATAACATAGAATGGGAAATTGACAAATATTTATTCAGATTCACTGCTACGAGCTTCCCGGATAGAGCATGATGGCTGGTGCTATTTCCTCCTAAAATATCAAATCAAACAAAACGTGGATTTTAATTAAAATTTGAGCTTTAAGTAATTCAAGTCCCGCAAAAAACTCAACTTACTTTTTAATTCGATTCTTAGGTTGCTTCAACCATTCTTTGACAGTGTCCTCCACTACCTCAGCGTTTGCTTTCGAACTTCCTTGCTCATAGAATGACTGTACCCCAACTTAAGCACACCAAAGGTTTTTAAATGAACTAATTGTGCAGGGAGCTTATATGAAAATGTCACAAGTTTCCTCTGACAAGCTCAGAAGTTTTTTTCTTTTCAAACGACAATTTGCGATTGTGGCCTCTCCAGTTAATCTGAGTGGCTACAAAGTCAGCCATGAAATGATCTTTCGTAGTACTCTTCGAGTCATGTCAGCGGGACTAGATGCATCCATGGTAACAAAATATCGCAACATCGTCGAGCGTGGAAGCCGCGGCCATAGGGAATTAATTTTTGGAAGTGTGAGATTGTGCGAGGAGTTGAAAATGAAAGGAAAGCAGGAGTGTTGGGATTGCGGTCCTACCCATTTCCTGTCAACCTCGAGCATGAGTCATCACACAGCACAGGTCGAAGTTAAACGACGCAATAGGCAGACTTCATCCTGGTCACCGCTGTTCCCCTATGACGTCACCTCCCGGTGCTCCTCATTTCCTCGCAACCTGGAGCATGAGTCATTACACGGCACAGGCTGAATTGAACAACGCAATAGGTTGACGTCATCCTGGTGCCTGCAGTTCCCCTATGACAACACCTCCCAGTTCTCCCCATTTCCTTTCAACCTGGAGCATGAGTTATCACTCGGCACAGGCAGAAGTGAACGACGCAACTTCGAGTGCCTGTATCTTCCAAAATAATGACCACAGAGACTTTTGAAGCAAACCGATCGAAAGCTTAGAGTTAAGAGAACGTGTTTCTGTTATCAAAAGGTGACCTCAAGAGGCAACTCAAAATTTCTAAAACAGCTGGCAAGATTTTCGACACAGATTTTCATAATTTGCATTTCCTGAGCCAGAACTTTTATAGTCGAAATGAAACCGGGCAAAAATCAGTTTATCGAGCTCGTGTGAATATGCAAGCTTGACCCTACCAAAGTATTTGAGGTGTCCATGGAGGACAAATCAAAGGCGTCTACGTACAAATTGGCGTTTCTCACCCACGACGAACAACTAATTGGAGTTTGTGAATTAAAAGGGAAGGCCAAGAACAGGCACGGGAATCTGTTATATTTTACCATTGGAGCTAAATCCTTAGAGAGCTCTATGTAACGTGACATGAAAATCCATGACTGTCCAATCGCTTATGACTACGATTATAACGCCGCAGAACATCGCTTTTATATAGGAGACAACGTACTTCCAAAAAGATCCACATTGACAACCTAACCTGCTGAAAAAGAAGCTTATGGTAAATCTCCAAGATTTTATTGTATACACTAGCTCGGCGCCCTACACTTCTTGCAGTTTCTTTCAAGCATTTGTCTCCAACTACAATACGTGAAATCCACACTATATTGTTCGTGACTAGTTTCAAGACGACAACAAAGACTACAGCCGAAGCCGATACACTCAGTCTGCCAACGAGAATTAGCTTTCTTTCCAACCTTCTGATTACGTTTATGCTCCGAGTTCACTTAATTCCCCAAATGTGTGCGAAAAAGCAATTTTATTCTACATTGAAGACATTCAATCAAAAATAGACAAAGCAATTAGCACGATCACAACAGAAGATCCTGCCATATTATCACTCCAAATGATCACTGATCCACAGTCCTATGCAAAAAACTAGCACAAGCGATTAGTGAAAAGAAAAGTTAAGTATCCACGGCAGTATATGCAATCGTCAACCGTATTCCCGAAGATTGTGAAGCACCCACTGTTGCAGCTGTTCCTGACATTGGTAAGACAAAGAAGATGAAATAATGAACTTGCTTTTTAGAAATGAGATAAATGATTATAATGCTCTCTTTCAACAGATTCATGCAAGATTTGATTTTCATGCTTTCGAACTCATTTTGACTCTCATTTTTGTTATTCATATTTACTACTAAGTAATTGAAACTACTGTTTTTTCAGCCGTTCGTTCACCAGACTTCACCACTCGACAAATGTAGGACTTTTTAGTAATATAATTCACAATATTTTATCCATAAGTGGCTCCTTTCTGAAAGAGCGATTGAATTTTGTGGAGCATCTCCATAATCACACCTAAAAATATTTTTGTGTTAATTAAACTTCATTAAATCAATAAAATATGAATAAACTTCATAAAAAAATGCATACAGTAAATTAAAAACCAGAATTCTTACTTACAAATATAACAAGGGTATACGCTATCAATTTCGTGGAGAGGAATGTAACAACACCGTAGATAAAATAATTAACAAAATTCTTTCCAAACAGCACTCTACACGCCACCATGAAATTCATGGTTCGAGTACAGTTTAACTGTAATGATTAATCAACTTGCGGCCTAGTATCATTCTTTTCGTAAATAACGAGGCTTCTGCTAGGTGTGGTTTTTGTCCATACGATCATCATTGAACGATACGCTACTTGCTTATCGAAATGTGCATGGCATCCCATCATTTGTAATCGGACGCTAAATCATCAGTTGACGTCAGCACAAGAGTCATTTTAGATTTCTTTATACGCGGTGACTATAAGATGCCAATGTATAAGGTGCATGACTATACAAGTTTTGCGTTTTTTGCAAGGTTTGCTGTCACGGCTAGGCTGAACTATGCACTTTGTCATACGCACGTACTGTGATGACTAACTCCAAAATATTGCCGTGATACATATTCAGCATGGGTTAATGTCCGTTCTTGGAAATCAGTGTTTACACTGAAGAATTAGACAATAAAGCTAAACTCAAACTCAAACTCAATTAGACGTCATTTATCGAGACTGTGAATCAAGCTTGTAAAAAAACATATGGCTGTGGCACTGTCCGCATTTGGCGTAGGAACCCCTCCCCCTGTGTTTTCTCAATGAATTCCCGAGAAACTCCATGAAACTCATCAGACTTTCACAGTTTAATTGATATACTTTCACTCCGTATATTTGTCCTCGAGTTCCTTCATAATCCATCTGAAAATGCTTAGCCGTTTTCAATTATTCATTAAGCATGTAAATTTTCAAATAACCACGTATTTGCGCAAATTTGTTTACAATTAATTTTCGAATTTTTAATGGCGCATATGGCAGCATATTTATTGAAACGAGCTTTAATGCATTTAAGATAATTTTTGAGGAAGTCAATTGAAACTCGTAGACCAAAATCAAATGATTTTAGAAATTTGGAGTCTTCATGTCGAGTGCCCATAAAGCTAAGATGCTAAAATAGGCCATTACATTATTTCTCACACGATTTTCCATGTCATTGAGCTGGTCAATCAGGGTGGTCTGCTCTGATTCCAGTTCCGCAAGGGATTGCTTGTTGAGTACGGCCATCCCGAAGGCCGCAACTCCAATTCCTGCACTTGCCACTGCTACTACCAAAGTAACAATAGGCAGTGTCACGAAGATGAATCTCTTTTCACGGTGTGTGGCACATCAGGCCATTGGCGGGCATCGCACATCTTCGTCAGTTCATGCAGGAAATATTCTTCATATGCTGTTTTTCTTCGGGTCTCCTTCATGATGCGATCGGAAGATTAAGTTGTGGACGGCAGCATATCGCATGGATTCACATGGGAAATAAGCAGTTTAACTGAATTAAATCCCACTGCTTTTGGCAATAGATTACGCCTCCGCACAACAGGGCTGGCAGATTCCTTGACTCCAGATGCTGGTACGGCCAATCAAGTCATGAGCATGATGGCCATCAGGATGGGATTAACTCCAGGACGAGACAAAGGAATGCCGCTTCTTTTCTTCAAGTTCAAATGAGAGAAGGATTTTAGAGAGTACACACTTCCCAAAGGCTTAGTTAAGCCATCAGCCTTCTGTTCCGTTGTTGAGGCAGGCTCCAGAATGATAATTCTGTCTTTCAGAAGAGTTCTGGTATAATGATACCTGACGTCAATATGTTTTGACCTGCTGTGGAACTCTGGATTCTTCTCGAACTTGAGAGTACCAGAATTATCCACATGAATACGTATGGGCTTTTCCAAAGGCATCTGGAGCTCCTCAAAAGTCCTTTTAATTTAAGTGGCTTCTCTCGCTGCCGCGGCCAGAGCTATGTATTCCGCTTCCGTGGAGGATGAGGCAATACAAGTCTTGTTTTGGCTAGACCAAGTGATGGGTGATCCACTTGCTAAACTCCAGATGTCAAATTCCGTTCCACTGTATCCCCTGCCCAATCAGAGTCAGAGAAGCCCTGAATGTGTAGTTCTACGGTAGCTGGATAGCAGAGTCCCACCCTCATAGTTCCCTTCAGGTATCGCAGAACATCCTTGGCTGCTTTCCAATGGCTTTCGTTATACGCAGTAAAAAAATCTCGGCAGTTTTGATACTGCAAATGCAATATCTGGACGTGTGCATCTCGTGAGGTCAAATATCTGAGTACATTGAGCTGACCTTCTTTTTTTTAATAGCTTATTTTAGGAACATTTTCAGTGTCTGTGTCTGTCATGATCTTTTTCATGCGAGCTCCCTTTTAATCAGCCATTAGCCTTGTTCATACTGTCCCTTCCCTCTCAATTCATTCAACGATCACGTGACTTTCCGTATCACTTCCTCTTTCCGCGCATTCTTACTTTGCTTTTCGCGAAAAAATTCGCGCGAGGTTCAATTTCATTTCCTTCTTCCTTCCCTCT
>JAQIWI010001971.1:0-13959 GCA_034698825.1 Deuterosminthurus bicinctus
ACATGACTGTATGTGAGTGCGTGTGCATGAATATCACATGGCAATAGGCAATATTATTTACGAGACATTTATACTTTTACCATGGAAACATAAAGCTGCCATCAAGCTAGCGGCTTGAGCCATTTTCTCTCTTCTACGCCGGAAATTAATGAATTTCTTCCCCATGATCCCCTTCATGTAATAATTCAGTCAAGACGACGAAAACTATGTGAGAGATAGAGAGACAGAGAGAAAGAGGACGGGAGAGGAGAAAAGACAAAGTGAAGATTTAATAATAATGCATCCTTCTCTTCCTCCTACACTCTTCCGTACTGCATAACAAATACGCACATCCATCCAAGTCTAATAATAATACTCCTACTGCGATGTACATAATAAAAAGTGTCACTTGTGTAAAATAATAATAGCTTGAGTATTTTCTAATTTTAAAGCTCACACATAAAATCCCACATTTAAATCCCATGGGTGATTTTTCACATGACAAGAGTTTAGCATTGTAAAGGCCAATGTCTTAGCACCAAAAGAACGTGCACAGATTCACAAATAAAATGCTATACACAGGAAGGCTTCTCATGACGAAGTATGGCACAGGACCATGAATAGGACCATTAAGGTAGACAAGTCATATAGTGTGTATACCACTGGAGACAAGAACCCTCATCATCATCATCTTCATCCTGGCATAATGCACCACTGAATTACAGCCTGCAGTATTTCTCACACATTAATCGGGAAATGCATCTGTCTTTACTCTTACGCTCTCTCTCTCTCTCTTTCTCACTCTTTCATTCCCTGATAAATTATAGACGAGAAAAATAAGCGATGAAGCAGATGACATGGCATGACTTCAAGTCAGTCTCTTAGACCTATAAATAACAAGAGGTGCTCCTATTATCATCCCGTCTCCCTCCCATCACACGCATTACTTTCTTCCTCCCGCAAGCACACGCATACATCCTCCTCACTCGGAAAAACTGCACCATTAAAGATCCTTCTTTGTGATGCTAAGTAAATGTGCTCCGAGCCACAGGCGTCCCATGATAAAACAACAAGAAAGAGCAATGAGACTGACGACGGCAGTCTGCTCACTCACTTATTCCGTGTCCTCATTGCATATCACAGAAATTGTGCAGCGGGAGTTTTTCCACATGCACACTATATACCATATTACATTTTGCCAACAATAGTTTCGGCTTCTCCTGCCATAATACGTCGTGCCATAATGGTTGCTCCAGAGCATATAACACATCATCGCCATTGACTCGAACAAGTTACGGAGTGGAACGTGAAGACATTTTTCTAGCTACAAGGCAGACTATACACCATGCCACCATGTTATTTAGGACTAACGATGTCATTATACACCACTTATAGGGGGTCCATTGATAATTAATATACATTTCAGATGGGATTTTCATATCCAATAAACATGAAGCCATGGAGACATGTATGGGAATTTATGGTGAAGAAAGCAGCACACAGTACGAACATTTTAGGGCGAGAGAAATTTACTTTTCTATAAGCTTTCCCATTCCATTTGAATTCCACTCTTGAATCCTCATCAAACGCACAAGTTTGCTTCTATCAAAAGTTCAAAGTCCACAAGGAGATAAATACATTGAGCATGGACGGAACTGGGACATTTGGACATGAATTGAATTACACCGGGCAGCTCCAATGCGAATGTGTGTATGTGGGTACATACTTGGAGTATTTAAGTTTGAGTCCTTCGCACGAGCTCCATTATATTATTGGTGAATTGAATAAAATTATAATGGTATGAGAAAAGTTAAAAGATAGGAAACTGACTTTATAAAGAGCCCGCAGGAAGGGATATGAAATTCATAGCCGTTCCCATTCATTCACACACGCACAAATGAATACCTTGTGCAAAGGAACGTATGCACATCAGGATGAACTAGCTCTAACATGTCAAATTAATGGAGGTTAAAGAGCAAGACGGGCCATGAGCAAAGACAACAAGATTCTATCATATGATATATGCATGATATCAACTCAAATGCAAGATGACGGCGGATCGTCATGGTTCCCTAGCTTCGCTGTAGTAACCATTATAGCAAGTCAAGACATACAAGAATAAATGCCATAGCTATAGTGGGCTCAAAAGAGCAAAAGCACGAGAGAGCAGGGAGGGAGAGAACAGTTAAGCGGAGAATACTCGGATGCGCGGCGAGAGAAAAAATGAAGACAGCATTTTGCAGAATAACACGACGAAAAGAGGCACAATACTAATGGGTCGCTGTAAACAGATGGATGTTGGGGAACAGATGGAAGACAGGATTCATTTTTCTCCAGTCTTCTTCACTCTCCCTGCCAAGCGCTGTTTCATACGCACATGGAATTCACTTACGCCTCGCTGAATAAAGCGTCTCTAGCCCTTATATTCGTAGTACAGTAGTCCTCCATACTCACACAGAAATAGCCTCCCTCCTTCAACTTTTAGTCCGACACATGCCTTCTACTATATATTCGGGGAATGAATGTGAGGTGTAACGGTGTAAGACTTGAAGATTCATAAGAGGAGCACACACAAGAGACTTGGACACAGTACCGTTCCCCTCACCCAATCCTGTCCCACGAGTTCATGACACCAAGAACAAAGACAGCATCAGTCACTTAAAACCATGAGATGTCTTTGTCCTCTGACATCATCAGATTATTGGCTATATGAAGGTTTAACAACGCATGTGCCGTTCAGTTCCATGAACATCTCCACTGCTAATGTCATCTTGTAACTCTTACTCTGCATTCAATGAGCCAACTTTGCTCAGCTCACTTGTCATCACTGTCATCCAACTCTTGTGCTCGTTCCAATTGTACTACATTCAATGTGTTCACATGGTGCATCGGATACCTGTCAAACAAGCTGCTGCTGCGTCGCTTGTACCACTGGGTCAGACAGAAAAATGTAGGAGCCAGATGTTTGTGTGCAGAAAACTATTTACTAGACATATCAATGATCCCCTAGTGACAATCTAGCTGCATGACCCTATTGGACTTTTTCCTTCAAAAAATAGAAAGATCAAAGGAAGAAAGATGAGGGAAACAGATCCGCTCTGATGTCAGGTCAACAAAACTCCAAATATCATTTCCTTCACATGCATCTTCCTATGTTTGACAGCGATAAAAATCACCATTGAGAACAAGGAAATATGATCTTCGCCTTGCAGTATTAATCCTCCCATGATAAAGTCATCCCGATGGATCCAAAAACACAGCTGTAAAACTTGAACACACACATGAACACATGCCGCCAACTTGTTTCCAGCAATAAAACCACCAGCAGCAGCAAGATCAACAACAACAACAGTAACGACGACGCCGCCAATAAATGCACCGGAGTATTGATTTGATACGAGTGTTGTAAAAAAAAACCAGCCACATTCTCTAGGAGAACTGGCTCTCTGTGCTCACATTAATCCTGTTGTTGTATTATTCGAAAAAAAGTGTTGTGCAGTGAGAAGAAGATGAGGAAGAAAGACATGCAGCCAGAGGCAGGGAGAGAGAGAGAGGAAAGGGAATGACTGACTAGCTGGCTGGGAACTGATAAAACCAGGAGTTTTCAGAAAGCATGTCTCTTTCATTATATCCCCGGTTTTCACAGAAAGGGAGTGAGCTGGTGAAAAAGCATTTGTTACATTAATCGTCTTAGATAAATTATGGGAAGAAGACCAAAAAGGAAACCACGCACACAATCCTCTCCCTCCCTTTGACTGACAGTCATATTTCACTTCCAGATGAATCTCGCTCTACTGTCAAATGAATCTCACATCACCTCACTACCTTCTTCCCATCCTTCCCAATACATTCTTCAAATCATCAACAACAATAGTCTAGCTAGCATCTACAACAAAGCTCTTCTGCCGTGAACCTCGCAGACACAAAATTTCATCATCATAAAAATGTACACAACTCTCCTAAACTCCACATATTTTCTCACAAGACGAACAAAAACAGGACAACTGATGTTTTAGTCAGAACGACATCAGAGATCATGATGGGAATGCATTTCTTCAAATATCTTTATCTTCCTACAAACGAACGATACAAGCGGATTTTTGCTGAAAGCTCAGGGAACTCTACCAAATGGCCCCGATTGTTCTATCAAAGACGGAAGAAACAGCTGAAAAAAGATACATGAAGACTGTAAGTTGAGTGATAATGAACAGGTCGTTATGGCTGTATTGATCAATTCATTTTTGACATGAGCACAGCAACTTTGAATGCTACTATGTTATTCATATAAAACGCACCGTCTCGTCAAGCCTTTTCATATCCGCCACTGATTGCACATTTCCCTACGTGCCTCCCTGCTCACAAACTTGTATAAAATTCCACCAACCCTTTTTTGCTTTTGTTTGTATAAAATCATTTCTTCCTCTTCCAACATCAGTGAAATCAATCACGCACGTATTCCCTCTTTCGCTCATTACCATACATAACATGTGCGAAAAACTGACGGTGAATTCAAAACGATTCCTTCTACAAACCATGTTCATGCTGCCGAAGGATATTTCAGGCTAACTTTTACTGCACAGAGTTGAGGAGAGGAAACCTATAGCGAAAAAATCATACAGTCAGCAAATTCTATGAGTTTAACAATAGTGACAGTCCCAAACTAGTTCAACAACTTTCTGTCAATGCTACTCCTCATCATCTTTTCATGAAACCCCTTCAAAATTTTTTAACATACGAGATTTGTAATGGGATGGAAGGCAATTCTGAAACTGAGTATCTTCGAAGTTGATACAAAAGAAAATATTATGAGTGTGTTCCCGATTGTGCCCTTGCTCGTCAGTTTTGATCTATCAGAGACGGGATGAAGTAATACATTCACAATTAAAGTTGATCAAATACTTACACATGACCGTAAGGGTAACATCCGCAATCTTGGGTGTCTGGCTCAATATGTTGGTGGCTTCACATCGGTACTTGGCAAGATTATCTCTTGTATGGGCGACAAAAGCGAGTTCATTTCTGGATTCTCTTCCTTGCGTCGAATAAGACGAATCGATGCGAACGTCATTCCGGAACCATATCAGCTCTGCCAATGGATTCCCACCTCTGGACAGGCATGTGAGTGTAACTGACTGGTTTTCACGGATCAGTTCCCCCTCACGGTAACCTTCTATTCTAGGAGCACCGGGTAAATCTGTGTGCCAAAAATTAAAAAAAAATCACCGGGTTATAATACCTCTTCTTACTCGACATCTTTACACGCTCAGTTGCCACTACTGTGGCATACAAATCCCACAATACAAGCATTGTACATACCTACACTCATTATCATTTTAAAGTACATATACTTAAAAAACACTACTCGATGAGCTTGTTAAAAGAATCAGGGCTATAAAATATGAAGGAAAACATATGTCAGACTAATTTCACATGCGACACACATATGGATTTTCCCCTTGAAAAGCAGCAGACATAATGCCTCACCATAATAGCCCTTTTCCCTTTGTCTCGCCAACTTCGTTACGCGTAAACCAGGCGAGAGAATTCCACGCTGACATAGGCATCTTCTTTACCGACTATTAACTGTCACTTATTCTAACTTTAAATGAGCCACGAAGGATGGCAAAATTAAGCACACTTCCTTATTCACTCTTGTTTCATGCGCTTCTCAGCTGATCAGCTGTCCCAGCATCTGCGTCCTGACTTCACAAATGGTACGGAATGCTCACCTCTTCCTTTCATTTGTCACTATCAATCAAGCTCCTTGCAAAGATTTATTTTACTCATTCCACCATCTGCATAAACCTCACTTTTTTGCAAATCCCCCAAAGGAAAGTGCACATATAGTGTGACAGGATACAATGGATGTTCTATAGTATTCCTAACATCGTCCTGTCTTCCTTTCCAAACTGCGTCAAGGGGTCATATAGAGTTGTATTTGGAGCTTACGACTGATGAGATTTCCCGTGGAAATAGCAAATGTCACCTCCGCCATGAATAAAAGGCCTCTGGAAGGAAATGTATTGGCCAATGACAGCCCCGTGGAAATTGGTACTGCTCACACTGAGCTCTCAAACTGTCTGCGACACTTCTACGGCAGTAGTGTACATAGTGGGCTTGGGAGGAGATATGACGTGGTTTTAAATTTTTTATCACCTATCCAGCAACTCATATTTATCTTGCAGCCGTAACAAATGCAAGGTGAGCAGTTTGTTGACGGCCGGAAAGTTGGCCCTGTCTCTTCCCTTCGTCTTCTTTTCCTGTCCGCTGCCTCTTGGGTCGGATATACGACCAATGTACCAGCTATTCTCTCTGCTTGTGTCAGCTGTCATCCCTCACAAACTTATTGCATTCCTGCAGTAATAAGACACGTAAATAGTCCTGTCTTTGCCTACGAGTATGAAAAAGTGACTTACAAGGCATCAAATATATTTGGACAAGTCGGGAGAGAGTGGAATGGAAAGTTTATGACTATTTTACAGTCATGTACGAACTTACATTGGACGCTGAGGCTAACGGAGACTCGGAGGGGCGTTGATAAAGCTGCATGTCGGGCTTCACAAGTATACTTGGCCTTATCGTCTTCATTTCCCGGAATTATTCGGATTTTGCTCCTCGTTGTATTCTTCTTTACACGAACATTATCCTCGAATACTTCGAGCTCTTCTGTGGAATCCTCTCTCGTTTCTGTAATTGTGAGTAGAAATTAAATGTTATGAACATAGGCTTAAGCTTGACATTTCAAAAGTTTTTAGTAGTAGGTTTTAGTGTAGTAACACGTAACGTAGCATGCACTTGAGTATGCCTCATGAAACTAAAAGGGGTGACTTGTTATCATTGAGAAGGGAAGCGTATGATAGCCGAAGAAATCGGGAATGCACAATATGGGTGCGGGAGGACCCTGGAGTTTTTTTTACTACTTTGTATGCTTAATGTCGGACAAATGCTTATAAAGGCTTGAATTTTGCAATTTGACACAAGATTCTTAACTCTCATGTCCACATCATAACGCCTTCTTCACAAAGGAATTTTAAAGATGATAGTAGGGATGTAGCAGAGGAAATTTAACGGCCAAAGGATGCGTCTAGTGAGAATATTTGATGGGGAAAAATCTCTCTAAAATACACTTTATGGCCTAACAACAGCCCGAATCTTCGGCAATGTTAGTATGCACTATAATGGGGTAGAAACGGTGGTGGAATTATAAAGTGGAGCATAAGAAGAATCATAGGAGAAAGATATGATGATGATCGCCTCATAAATTCCCCGCACACTCCTGACCAAGTGCATTACTAACTGAAAAGTGGGCTATTTAACAGAGGAGAAATGGTCTCAATTGCAATATTCTTTTCAGATCATGTGCCCTGCAAAGAATAGGAAAGAGCTCATATTTCCAGCCCATTTTATCCAAAGTTCTATTCCACCTCATCATAAATGGCTGAGAATGGGAGTATAGTGTAGCAGGAGCATGTGTGTCAGCTCCGTTAGGTCCCATGTAACATAGAAAACCATGATATTTTCAGCGTATGAATAAAAATCTAGCGAATTCTTTCAGACCATCGTTATGATCGTCATCATTACCATCATCATATTCTTGATGATGGTCAAGCTTTCATCCGTCCCTTCTGCGAACACGCAAAAGCCTTTCAAATAACCCACATCGAATCAAATGGTCCTGCTCGTAAATTCTTTTAGGCCATTACCAGCAGAGTGCCCTTTGCATTCAGGGCTCCACTAAAAAGTTCCAATATAAAAGCCCGTACAGATTGTGCGTGTGATCGGGAGGGTGTCGGGACATACTTGAATACGTCTGGATTTGTTGTACAGGGCTGTGAGCGAGCACTTGTCAAGGAGTAGCTCTGGTGTGTGTAGTACGTGCAAGTAAGTTGGTATACAGGCAAGATCGGCTGTACACACATTTTAGACTACCGACAACCAAACGTCACGTCTCACAACGGATATGCATCACTAACATGACATGGTAATTCAATTAAAAACCTCAGACCTTGTCACTGCCTCAATGACAGCACATCTATCAAAATCTGGATTGACATGCAAATCACAGCTCATTCCTCTGCGTTACAAATTAAACGCTAAACCTCCTTGTGTATTATGTTCATGTCTCCCTAACAAGTCGCTTCACATCATACTAAGTAGTCAAGTCAATCGTTAGCTCCTCTATTAGAATTTGCAAACAGATACCAATTTTTTTTATCCACAATCTACAATCCGCAAATGTATCAAACTACAGAGGTCATGAAGATCACGGTGTTTTGTTCCTAACATTCTCTACTTGCCGACAAGTAAAATTTTGTTTTGATTCCGAAAAATGTAAACTTCAATAAAGTCGCTACTTGAAATGGATGCCAACTAATTTTTTCAAGCAATGAAGAAAAACACGTTTACACTTTTGCGACATCGATAATCATCACGATCCGCATTACATCTGGCATCTCAATTAATCACCCATCAAAGTTTTATAGACAAACACTTGCAAGTGTTACAAACGTGGGTAGATGAGCCTGCGGAAAAGCCTATGGAGGATCTCTTCCGGTTTCTTGGTTTTATGTGACTGTTAAAATGCTGATAAATTTCCCCAAATAATCACACACGCAGACCAGTCGACCATACACGCTATATTGGCAGTCCAAATGTCAAAAGTTTGCAGCTATTCAGCCATAGGACATTTGGCTCGGCCCAACGTTTACAAGTGTCTGGCTAGTGCTTGATTGCACACTTGCACACATTCAATCCATATAGACAGGACTGATCCAAAGTTATAAGAGTTCCCGTTCCAAGCACCCATATATACATGTATATTGCGCCGGGAAAAAGTACTTGGAGAAGTGCCTACCTCGACATTATTGAGCCCCATTAAATACAATTAAGGACCCCTGAAGCTTTTATCCAAACAGGAAGCAGTTCAGCCGTATAACTACCAGTTTCTCACTTTCCCTTTCACTCTATTGAGTCATATAATGGACGCTTGCATTACGTGCGTGCACTTACAGGTCTCATGCACATAAGACTTTGTGTATTTGCTGAGTCAAAAATCACATTGACCTAGCCCTCCCACTGCATAATCTGGCCTCCAATTTCATCTCGTACAGCCATCACTGCGTCTCAATAAGGCAATCGAAAATATAGCTGTTGGTCGGTCACATTGAAGCAGTCGAAAACGGATGCAAAAAGTATTGTGCACCATACTTTATGACTGATTTAGGGCGTGCGTGCGTGTGTGCATTTATAGTCCAATTGCGCTCAACGCACCTACTATTCCAGCGTGTTTTAATAAACAGAACTGGTCCCTACTTGAAGCTGCACTTACGTGCGGTCCTTTTACCCTCTGATTAGACAGGGACATCTAGATGCCTGCAACACATTTTTCTTGGCAACAAAGTTCTTTCACAAGTTCAACTGAGCGGAATAATTGGGCCGATTAATTGTAATTACCTCTGCAACTCCCCTTCATGGAAGTACACAGGCTGACGCCCCAGTGCTATATGTCCCTCCATTCACGCTGCACTACTTCCTATAGTTCAACTTTTCCTTGCTTTTCTCTCTCTTTCTCTCCATCATTCTCCTTTTCCCTCTTACTCAAACTTTCCGGGAGCTCTCAGACAATTTAACTCGTGTTTCCCATTTACGGGAACCCTGTCAACTGTTGTACTCTACTAGTGCCAGCTCAAGTTCCATGGCTGAAAGTTGAACAGAAAAGCTAGTCGGAAGTGGGAAGGAAATGCGTTTCGTTTATGCGTAAGCATAATCGCTTATCGCTTCGAATCCTCTAACATTCTCGTCACCTTGATTTCCTCCTTCTGAGCAAATCCCTTTCTTTCTCTCCCTTCGCACACCCACATTCACTCCCAATGTCAGAATAAATTACAAAGCCTCTCCCTTCTCAACTTTCCTCCTAAACGCTTCTCTTCTCTAACACTAACTGACTGAAGAACAAAACTTTTCTTATTGCACTCAATTAGATTTTCATTCTCAATCAACTTATTACACAAGGTCTTTATACTAGGCGCCTGCGTCCAAAATTCATTGCTACACACAAACACACTTTTAGTAGTGTGGTGGCTGTCTCCAGTCAGGATTTTCGAGCCTCCGCTGTCTAACGAAGGCTAAATAGCCCAGTTCCATTCATTACTGTTTATATCCATAGAATTTGAGGCTTGGATCATTAAATTCGGTTCAATTCCAACGAAGCCTTCCGTGTGATGGTAGAAAGTTGGTATTTTCATCGGGAAAACATGCAGAAGCTTCTTTCAACTAATAATTTTCCTTCCATATTTACGTTTCCCTTTGAGGTTAACTTATGTGGAAAATTTGAATCAGTCTGTGATCATATTATTATCGTTATCCCCTTAAATCATCCAAGGACTTACACTCAAACGCATACATGAAGGGTAAGAACGCTGCTACAAAAATTGTTGGCATTTAAATGAAGGCGAGGATTAGATAAGAAAAATGCTATAGAAAAAGAGAGAGGGGGTAGTAGATGAAAATATTCTTACCAAGTCGCAGAACTTTATCATTGCGGTACCAGATGATGGATGCGGCAGGTCGAGCGTTTCTCACAACACATTCCAACTCCTTTTGATCTCGTTCTTTCAACGTTATGACGGCGTCCGGTACATGATTTACCATCTCAATCGATTTCGGAGCCACTGAAATATGACAAACATTTAAATTAGAATTGCCTGTATATACGCTACCAACTCCGGTGTGTATGAGTTTCCTTGAATTCTCAGTCGTGTAGCCCATAAATAACACGACACGCATTCATCTCTCCCCGAGCCAGTTACTAATAGACATGCACACCCTTTTAGAACATTTCGCCAGCGTTTTTGTCCCTCGTAGGAAGTAGTGTAAGAAATCTCATGGCACGGTGAATAAATCCACTAGAAGTTCCCAATCTGTGTCGATGATTTGTTCAAGCGGCCCCGCATTTGTCATCATGAGGGATTAAATTCTTTGCATGTGTCTACGTAGGGCTTTGAACGTAGCTCTTCTACGTGTAGTAATCGCGCAGCTGATGCGTCTAACTTTTTGCTCATAAGGTTTCTGTGTAAGTATGTGTTTGTGCGTGAGAACTCTGTATGGAATGTTACACCAATATAATTACTCCCGCATGTTTCTGCTGTTGTGGGGGAGAAACATTTATTTCCGCATCTACTGCGACTTTCAAAGCATTAAATAATTGTTGGTACAAAGGCTTGGCATCAACTAGGAGACACAAAGACTGTCTTTTGCGTGCATTCAAAGTCGGATTAGCGATAGAGAAAATGTATGTATGCAATACAATAAAGTGATAGAAAGAAGTTATTTTATTTTTCCTTCACAACAGCCGTGGTCTACAATATTTTGCATCCAATTGTTTTTGTGTCTGAATGTGCCAGTTTGAAATAGTCTTAATGTATTAGGACCTGGGTGCGAATGGTTTGAATTCATTCTTAAGTACAACCAGTAATACTTTGATGACAGGCTTGTACTTGGTGAATTCGAAACTTTACTTTAAATTCATCGGTATCGCCTAAGCTACTTATCAAAAGATGCAGTTTTTGGTCGCTACACATTTATATGAATGTGAACAGTACGTGGAAAATAATTCAGGACCCATGTAGCGACACAACTCAATGCACACAATGACCATCATCAGGGTTAACCACAAAAAACTATCGATATTTTATTGCTTTATAACAAAACAAGGACTGAGTTGGAGGGAGAGATGGTACAGCACTTTTGGGTGCAACATCATATGATCATGAAGAAGAAAACAAGGGAAAGTTTTAACTCTCCCATGGCGACGACGCAGGGCCATGTGTTGTGGTAACTAGAAGCAATGGTGTACATGTGTGTGGTAAAGCCTACTGGTGCCACTGGAGTCATAAAGTCTTTCCTCTCTTTCATCCCCACACGAGCTGAGCAGTCACAATAATTTCTGATTTGTGAGCATGATTATGGATCAAGCTTGCATTTCCCAAGCGTGCCTCCACTTATCGTCTCTACTTCGTATATGGCCTCCGGGATAAATGATGGTCAAATGCAGAGCAGCACCAGAGAAAACACTAGGACTATTCAGACTTGTACTACTACTGGCTATTGTCTGTAGGGACTTTGCACCAACAACACACATCAATTTAGCATATTTTCGCTCTCTCTTTTCTCTACAACTTCGCCAGCCATTTGCATGCATTTTTCTTCATGGTTATTGTTTCCTTCCCTCAGCAGAATAATGCATGAGCTCCAGCTCCTTTTTTCTCCCTCCCTCTCGCAGCCTCTACTCAATGCTTCTATTAGCTTCGGGAACACCCCTATTTAGTTCACACACTTGCATAGTCCCACTCCCAGATATCTTTAAGAACTTTTCTACACACATGCACATGTCTGCTGCCCTTGTACAGTCATTTAAATGTATTCACGATTCCCACGGGTGAAACTTCTCAGATTCTCACAGCAGTCTTTCCATTTGAATTATCAAGTAGGAGTGAGTGTAAGGCGGCCTTACTAAGGCCAGAGCGAGAGAAAACTTCTTGACTGATGAAAGACTAGGGGGGCTTGGGGAACGTAAGAAGTGGTATAGTGAAAAATCATCAACTCTATTATTACATTCATGTATAATTTTCCAAACTAATGTTATATGTGTACTTTCCATAACCTTCCCTGCTCTTCTGTGCAATAATAAAGAAAATAAAACACAGCTAGTTAAAGGTTAATTTAATTCTAATTAAATCTCTAATCAAAACCCTTTACAAATAAGTGAACTTAAAAACACTCAGAAAGCAAGTGTGACGAATGAGTCAACAACAACTAAGCCAGAATCGCTCATTTATAAAGAACAAGTGAATGTCTTGAGCAAGTCAAGTGTACTCATTATTAACATTAGTACAAAGTGAAGCTCAAGCCTAACCAGTTGCAGTGAAAGTGGCACTAGCTACAGTGACAGTCAATTAGGTTAGACGACACTCTTTAGTATACACCGGGGTGCTTTAGCGATTCTCGATCCTATCGCTTCTAATAGATATTAATGGCCTCTTCTTTCCACTAAACAATTCTAAATGCTGTGCTGCGCGGTAAAGTAAGAATGCATACCATGTCTGCTGGTAATTTAGGAAGAAGAAGGCATCCGTACGTCCTTAACCTTGTCTACTAATCGTTTTTACTGACACCTTAAGAGCAATTTAATGTTACTGTTTCGATTCACGTTGGACCAGATTTGCTGTGGTTTTCTCGAAAAACGTCGAAACTTGAAAACCACACCCTCGCAAGGATCATTGGACTCATTACCAAATTATTTCAGAGTGACCCAAACATTAACTACATCACTATTCGAGCCAACAATGTGTTTAATGCGTCAGGACATGCAGTAAACAGGCCATTCGCAGGATATTCTATTATGAAGAAAGAATGAAACGCAACGAGAGCTCAAGTAACTAGCAAGTTTGTGCAAACTGCTCTAACGTTGGCAAGACCGTAATTTGACACATTACTCCGTTTGTCCGGGTGTGAGTAGAGAAATGGAAGACGGCCGCTCGTGCTCGTGGGTTGAAGCCGAACGAAGTATGTGCGCACTCGAGTACCTTTTATGAAAATTTATGTTCCCCATTTCAGCAATTCAACCCCACGGCTCTGCTTCAAACTCATGCAGTAGAAGCTGTCTTCTCGTTCATTCCCTTTAAATCACCCTTACCGAAATATATTGCCGGGGAAAAACTTAATAATAATTTATTCAATTTTATCATAATAGTTTAATAACCCTTTCTCACACGGCTGTCACCCTTGCTTTCTCTGTGGGTTTTACTGGCGGAGAACTATGCAAGTGCATATTCTCATTACAGTGATCCAGTGCCATGTGACAGTGTCAAGGGCGGCAGCCTCTCTAGACATCACATACTACATGCAAGTGCACCGGACTTTTATTTTTCTCTCTTTCATTCCCATCGTCGTCGCCTTTGCTGTATATTTATGCAATTGCAC
>JAQIWI010001972.1:0-13957 GCA_034698825.1 Deuterosminthurus bicinctus
ATTGCCAAATACGTCTTGTCAAACGATAAGTGTGACAACGCTTTGGTGTGAATCTCCTCGAATATCTTCTGACGAAGGCATTCAGGAATCACGAGTAACCATAACGGACCGTCTGGGTCGTAATTGGCCTTGTATAACACGCCATCTATAACGGCGTAATCGGCACTATACTTGCCAGGAACAATAGTATCGTCCACAACTGCTTTCTCAACAGTCTTAATGATTTGTAATACTTTACTATCAGAGCGCTGAATCACTTTGAACGACTCCTTGCGAACGTCGTTACAATAAGTAAACAGCCTCTGGTTTACATCACCATCGAATTCTTCTGAACCAAGTGTTTTAACAGCGCGTAATAAAATAGGTTGCGTATTAACATCGACTTTATTAAATGACAATTTATTTAAACGAATTGATCTCATATTAACACGAGATAGCTCATCAGCTACTCTATTTGCCTTCCCAGGTACATGAAAAATCGTAAGGTTAAACGGAGCTAACCTTTCCAGCCATCTCGCTAAACGAGCGCTAGGATTCTTGTTATCCAACAACCACTGTAATGAGTGATGGTCAGAAAAGACTTTAACATCTTTTCCCCAGATGTAATTACGGAACTTTTCAACAGCCCGTACTATGCTGTAACACTCCTTCTGTGTAACAGTCCAGTTTAACTCGTTTTTCTTTAATTTCTGCGAGTAAAACGCAATGGGATTTCTTTTCCCTGCGTTATGCAACAGTAACACGCCACCAATGGCCTTGTCACTTGCGTCACAAAATATTTCCAATTCTCCTTGTTCCAGGGGTGAAACGAGAATTGGGGCCGTTGTAATAGCGTTCTTTAACATAACAAACGCATTCTGTTGGTCTTTGCCCCACGTAAAGGGAAAGTCATCTTCCAACAGTTTAAACAGAGGCACAGCAATAGATGAAAAACGCCATATATGCCTCCTAAAGAATCCAACTAAACCAAGAAAAGAACGTACATGTTTCACGTTTTGACACTCAGGCCATTTATTAATTTCATCAACTCTATCTGGTGAGATCGTAATACCCTTCTCGTTAATGAGATGCCCAAGAAAATTCAATTCGGTAAAACCAAATGAACACTTAGCAGGTTTTAACTTGAGATTATGCTTCAACATAATCCCTAGAGCAATTTCAAGTCGCTCACACATTTCATCGAAATCAGATGAACCAAACGCATTGTCATCTATGTAATTGACAAGCCATGGAACATCGTATTTATTAAGGATTTGCGTTAATGTCGCCTGAAAAATAGTACCAGAGTTACGAAACCCGAATGGTAACCGTAACGGCTGATACTTGGCGTCATGTGTAGAGAAAGCTAAAACTTCTCTACTTTCCTCATCCAACCAGATTTGTTTAAACGCATCCTGCATATCAAGAGTGCAAAACAATTTACAGCCTTGAAACGAATCCAAGCTGTCTTGTAAATCAGGTATCGGAAATGTAAACGTTTTACACTTCTTATTGACTTCTCTATAGTCAATAACAGCCCGAGCAGTACCATCCTTTTTATGGATGACTAACACGGGTGCGCCGTAAGACGACTGGCTGACCTCGATCCAACCATTTTCTAATTCGCGAGCCATCTGCTCCGAAATTTGCTGTTTAGCCACAGGAGAAATTCTCCTCGGCCTGACATTAACAGGGTCTGTGTTAATAAGTTCTACCTTAGCCTTTATTAAATTACCATTACCATCCGTAACACCAGTCAATTCAGAATCTGACCACGCAAACGCTTTATGAAAACGGTTTAAAATAGCCCTAAGATGAAGTTTCTGACTATCTGTTAAATTTTTGCCAAGATGGAATTTTGCGAACTGCTCGTCAGTTAACGCACCGTTTGCTTTAACAGAGGTGGTTTCAACAGCAACCTCCTTCGCTTTATGTTTTATATCTTGCATGTTACCCGACAAGTTCGGTATAACCACATGACACGCCGCAAACTTAAGTAAAGGTGGTATTGTAACAGGATAGCCGTTAGGATTGGCTACCCAAACACACCCCCTACCATTTTCCATGGTAATAAGGCTGTCTTCTAACAAGACACCATGTCTATCAAATATAGTATCATTGGAATCTATTAAAAGATCACCACTATATTTCACATTAGACGTCACTGTAACTTTCTGCAGTGACATGCCACGTACTTTAAACGGGCGGCGTAAAGCAACCCTTGTAGGTTCTTTACTGAACGTAACAGCAGGCGTTTTACAACCCTCTGTTGAACTATTAAGCTTCTTGTAACGCTCAATCAGCGTTATATCATCTTCTGTAGCCTTGGCAAACTTAATCGTTCTCCGTGTTACAGAAGTTTCCGATTCATCCTCCGATGATTCAGAGTCCTCCGGCTTGGAGAAATAGTCTCGTGTAACATTACACGATCGGAGAAGAACTTTCTTCTTGACTCCGGGCTCTGACGGAGCATTTTTAAACTTGATTAGCTCGTTAGCATAATCAAGACATCCGTGAAAATGCTTCATGAAATCGGTACCAATGACCATCTCAGAAGTACAATCATTTAATATCAAAAATCTCCATGTGCATGAACCAAAAATAGGACAAGTTATCTCTAAATCAACGGCATGCGTTATAAAAGTGCCTGGCCCTTTAATAGAGAGCCCTACCCGGTATGGTCCACATGGCACTTTATTGTCCCATAATCCTAACCGTTGAACAACCTTAGGATGAACAGCTGATGAACCCGCGCCTGAATCAACTAACGCACGGACATTTACAGCATTTAACCCATTAATGGTTAAATCCCAGTATTTATCATCTGCAATGATTATACTCTGGAATTTTTGCTTCGAAAAATTAGAAAAATTGTTGTCCTGAAATTTAACTCCATCTGGCTCACCAGATGAGTTCTTATTAACACCACTGTCCTTAGACAAAATTCCAAAACGATTGGAAGTGGTAATAGAATTATTATTAAAAGTAGAAAACTTACAACTATTAATAGAAAATTTATTTTTATGTTTAACAGAGTTCCACGCTCCTTCCTCCCGCAGGTCGGAGCGACTCAGTTTTCCGACTTCTCGTCGGAGTTCTTTACGACAGATACATTGTGTAACGACGAAGAATTCTCGTTAACACGACGGTCGTAACACGGCCTAAACTTTTTAGCCGGCGTAAAGGAAAGCATTTTTCTCTTTCTAACACGCTGACCTGATCTACACACAGATTCACCTTTAGGCCCTAACCTATTATGCAAAGTCATTTGTAAAGAAAGATGAGAAAGAAATTTGTCAATAGTGTTTAAATCAGCAGGAGACACTAGTCGCCTAATGTCTTCCGGCAACCCTAATAGTAGGTGCCTTATTTGACTAGTTACACTCATGTGGGGGTCCATCCTCGTTAAACAGGCGACCTTTTCAACCACATAGTTTAACGGCTCCATACTTGTGTTAAAGAGAATCCTGCGATTCTCTTCACGAGCTCTCTCTTTAACAGCCTCATCGCTGAAAAAGAGTTGCATAGATGCCATAACATCTCTAAATATTGAATTAGGGGTCTTTAACCCAGCTCGCATTTGTTCTAACAAGGGAGCTCGGTGCGCGTTCCACCATAACGCCGCAGTGCCGTATAACAGCCTATCTAAATTTTCCACAACCCATTTACGGTTAAGACGATAGACTTTTCTATCGTCGTTTAAATCGTCCCACCATTCTACCACACTAGAAGTACCACCGTACTTCCTAAGATTTTCATATACATAAAAATCGTGTGTAGCCTGGGACTCATTAATACCCACTACAGGATTCTGATTAAGATACGTGACTGTGGCCTTCGCCACAGCAAGGATATCGTCACTCGGACTCATGGTGACCCAAATTGCGCTAACGCATGGTCCCATGCACGTAACTATTGACACTTAAGATAGCTAATTTATGTGAGAGGTAATAAAAGAGAAACGTTACCGAATCTACCACTACGTGTAAAACAGGAAAAGAAGTGAAACAAAAAGATACCTTACCTGTTTATCCACGGCGATTTCCAACCGGAAACGTAAGACGAGTATGACTTCCTTCAGGACCCTCGATTATCGACAGGACTTCAGGACGTCACGGAAGTTGTCCGAAAGAGATTAAGATGGTCACAACAGTGACGGCAATCCAGTGTGTTAAACCAACGTTTAACACAACGTACTCACTCAATGTGTTACTTCGCGTAACACCAACACACTCGTATAACACCGGGCCTAAAGCACGACACACAGTTTATCCACGAAACACAAAAAGTCACTCAATCGAACACAGGGTCAATCTACCCCGCATCTAAGTTTTATCGGCAAGATGCACAATAAGGAATAGGGATGTAATACGACGAGTGTAAAGGAAACGTGTAACACGCGGTGTGTTGAAGAGAGTGTATAAAGGAGGTCCTGTGTAACCCAAGTTACCAGGACTGGATGCCACGTAATACGTATGATGTAAATCAATCAAACAAAGTAAATCAATTCAGGACAACTAAACTACGATTTATTAATCGTATACTATTAAACAAACAATAATAATAATAATAAGAAATATAAGACTCGACCTCGCTATAGCGGTCAGTCCAACAGAGTCTCGTAACAGATTACAGACTTGTAACACGTTCGAGGAGCAGAGTCTCCAACGAACACCAAACAATAATTGGATATCGAGTGACCATCGACCTCGCCTTTATATAGGCGGTCAAAGTAGGTCACCAACTAAAAATAAACTACAACTAGAAAAGGGGTTTCCTCCAGCACGCGGGAAGTGCATGGAGTGACAACCAAAAATGAATACTTAATATGCCTACGCATATTAAGTGCAGCAATAATAACAAATAGAGATAAGAGTCCAATGCCTCTTACTCTGACAACTTGTGAACATCGACACTAAATGCCATGTTCACTAATTAACATAAAGTGTAATAAACAAATACATTAACATATAATGATTAACATGTATCTTTTAACATGTGACATTTACATAGCATCGGCGTTACGCATCATTCGCATAAATACATTCATATAAATAATATTCATAATAATAATCTTCTGATCACGCCGACACAAGGTATACAATGACTCCGCTCTTCCATGGTGACAACCTCGCGCTGAAATTGAATGTAGAAATCGTAAAGGAGTGGATGGACTGGTTTTCAATCGGAAAGAATGAATTCCAATGCGAATACTCTCATTTTTGAAATTCCCATATCACTGCAAACCTAATTTCAATGCATTGATAAAAACAATTTTCAATTCTGATACCTGTCAGCTATACCGATTTCTGTGTCTGAAGATGGAATTGCTGCCATACAACGGTCTCTTAATAAGCTTATGGGATGCTTTGTTTTCCGGATTAAGCGACAGAATCAGCAATAAAAAATTTCAGTGGGCACTTTTTGATGACTTGCTCATAAAATGGAGCAACGGTTTCCTTTTAACATTATAACTTGTAACCCCCAGATTTTTAATTTAACTAACACAAAACCATGCTGTTATATGTGAAAGAAATGGTCCTCAGAATATACACAATATTATAACACCTAAACGCTGGCGTGATCCGCTCAGGAAACCTATGATCTGTAAGTGAGTACGTAAAACGGTAGGATTGTGCAGGTTTAACCTACTTCTGCATTTATTTTCAAAAAGTTTATTTATTACAGCACTGCACTGCAAATATTTATTACAACACGAAACGTTATGCGTACGTACGACAAATTTGAATTTCAAACAAATTGACATTTTGAAACAGCAAAAGATGGTCGATTGGCCTAAATTCAATCTGAGAATACATCAAAGCACCCACGAAAGAACGGGTGCAACAAATTTTACATACTTACAATCTTAATTACATACTATAAAGACACATTATTGTTAGACTGTTTGCTCTAAAGTCTCCTGGAGACTTCCATTAGCAAGACCTTACTACCCAATTTTTTCAAAGTCTGCTCGGTACGACGTAGAAATATATACGTCATCGTAAGCATAAATTTAACATGGGCTGCATTAAGAATTCTCACGTTTGTGTTACGCTGATTTCGGCAAACTGTCTAACAAATCAATAATCACACATTACTTACAAGCGTGAAACGCTAACTGATTGGTGTTGAAGAGATATACAGGATTTTTCCGCGATGAATTTACCAAAAACATTGCGGCTACGACCCTGTGAATTTATTTCCTCAGTATTGAAAGCTCAATCCAGTAGCACACCATACGGACAAAAACTGCACCATTGCGTTGAACGCGGCGTACAGAAACCAAACAATTTCGAGACTTGCTCAGCATCAGGCGGAGAATCAACTGCCACGGACATTGTTCTATGACAAAGACCAAGACAGAGAGCAATAGGGCAAAGCCAAAAAGCTTGAATGCCGGACTCAAGTCCACCAGCGTCGTTGAGCTCCACGAGGCCTCGCCCTCAATCAAAGAGTCGAAGTCACGCCAGACTCTCGCAACAGCAGATTTTCTTCTCAACGTCATGTCTGTGTTGTTCTCATCGTCTAAGAACTGTAAAAAATTTATCTGAATAATATTCGCATTCCAAAGATCCTTTAGATACTTTTGTAATCCACATTGAAAAAAGGTACTCCAAAATTTTCGTAGCAATAAAACAAGATAGTTACTGTAGAACATTAATACAAATTCTATATTAAAAGCATCCAAGTTCCCTCCAGTCAACACACGTTGCTTGTTTTTCTGCAAAGCCTTCAACATTCCGTAGGCCATCAGCTCAGTGGTTTCACCTGCATATGCGAACAAATCATAGTTGACGCTTTCATTAATTCCGGTGGCAGCCTCTCCAGCTCGGCGCACAAGATACGCCAATCTGCCATTTGTGCCCTTTGGATAAGCTGCGTCACTGTAAGATTTGAGAAACAATTCTTCAACCTTTCCACCATTATCATCATCAAGTACAAGGTACTGGGTCAAAATGGGATACTCTGACAAAACAAGTTGCTCCAAATCATGAGGACAAGGTGGGAGAGTCGGAGTTGTCATCTCACTGACAATGTTTCCACTGTAGCACATCCCCAGCAACATTGCTCCAAATGCCCACAGGGTGATCACCAGCACAACCTGCCTAGAAGCTGAACGAATTACTTGACCGTACCCATAGAATCGCTCAATCAGAAGCATGCCGACAATAGGAGCGGATGATTGCAATTTGCTCCAGAATGGAGACGTCACATTTCGGGTTATTGCCGCGATAGTTACCGATAGGAACACACAGGCTATTACTGTGACAATCCAAGTCAACCCATCAAGTGCTGTCACAAAGGCCATAACTCCTTTCTTATACCCCGAGCTGATGCAAAGAAAAGCCCATTTACCAATTATGTCCTCAAATATATGATTTCCATCTATTTCGTAAGTTCGTTTGAAAAGAATACGAGCGGGAACAAGTTGTGCGACGACAAAAAAGAAAACATTGCAGAAAATTAGCTGTTGTTCAACGTTTTCTGGAATATCCTCAGAGTAATAAGTGGTTGAGTTGAAATTTTCAGACGCTACGAAAAATGCGCATTCCATCACGAAAACTCCAAGCCGACACCGCTTTTTACTTACAGACTTAGGGGCTTTAGACAGAAACGGGGCCCCCTGAAGGTCTTTGTGAATGGTTTGGTGTAGCTGCTGAAAGTAGAACTCTTTGAAGGTGGAAACTCTGAACAAGAAGGGAAGTGATTGAAGGGCGTAAACAAAATTGATAATCTTTACCTCTTGCTCGTCCAGTACCAAGAGGTACACCGCGGGTACTGAAATTTTAAGGAATTTGGGTAAAAAGCTCACGTTTTCCATTGATTCAAGCTCCTTGGTGCTCGTGAAGACCAGAACGTAGTTAAATGCTATATCATACCATAATAATAATTTGCGCACGTTTTCAATTAGGGCTACATTGCCCAAAGTTTTTGAAAGTGGTTCAGATGGGTACAAGTTGATGCGATTTCCAGTGAACTTCGTCAACATTAGTGGTTGGAGTTTCAAGGTGCCGTTTTTGTTATCGCGAGGAATCTTAGAAGCTGTTGTCAAATAATTCGTTTCTTTGTCTAGAACGACGGCACATGTGACGGACTCTGAGTAGAAGAGCAAATACTTTGTGGTAGCAAATGAATCCAAGGACCAGTCAAAAATATAGACCGTGCAGTCTTCCAGTGAAGACAAAAGCTCAATTGTCGTTCGGGTCAAGCTCTTTTCACGTTCATGAAACTCGTAAAGTTTTGTAAAAGTGCTAAATGAAGTCTGTAGGAGGAGAGCCACCATCAAAATCTTCAACAAAATTTGTTCCATCTTGTCGAAATTACAGATCGTCTTGCTTGCAACTGATCTAAAGCGGATTACTTACGGAAAGACACCTCTGAACTCTTTAAGAGGCGCTACTATTAGAAAAAAAATCGATTCACTTTTTTAAATTAAAGTTACGATGCGATCAAAAGAGGTTTTAGACTAACATGGGAAAGATAGCTGAAGTTCAATCGATATGCGAGCAGGTTTTGATTACTTTGTTTACCTTTAACTTTTCTGTTGGTTTAATGAATTTAAATGACACTCCAAGGCCTTTTGAATGAAGTATCCCACAATTCAATCGAATAGGTGCCAATTTAACACGATACTCTGGTGTCCTTTTCATGAATCTGCAAATGGATTAAAACGCCTAAATGTAACAATACGTACAAATATGAGCCAATCGCGGTTTCCCACAGATAACACCTGCACGTAAGCGAATGACATAGAAGACTGCATAGTCCTCCCAAATTCCTGCGCGGCGCTCTTATCTGAATGCTGGATTACTGACGAGTAGGTGGCACAGAATGGACTGTTGTTGTCCAGAAGGGTCATAGTTGAGCGACGACTATCACTATGTACGGGCGCTGCAGCCTGGAGCATATGCTGTAGTACAGAATTTATAGTTATCAGGCCCAATGAAAGGTATACACTTTCTATCGTGAATAACTCCCTATATTGTAAGGCTATGCAACTTTTGAAAACCGATTCTGAAACTGTAACAAATTACCGTAAAATCGGTATTAGAGGCCGGGGCTTCTATTGTTTCAAATCAACTCTAACCCCGGCTTCAATTACAGGTCCGGCTTTAATTAGAGTCCCGGCTTTTATTTCTTGAAGCATTTTTTAGCGCCAAAATTTGATAATTTTTTCGCCGAGTCCCTATTTTATTAATGATAAGTCACTTAGAAAAACCCTTATTTGTCGTATTTTTTGTGGAAGCTACTGAAATAAGAAGGTTCTCGTGAATTCCAACACATAGACGTATATTTTCTACTCCAAGACTTCCAATTTTTACTCCTACAACTCCACCTGATAAGCACCCGAATATTTATAACAGTCAGCGTCAGCAGACATAGGATTCCTAAGTTGCAGTAATTGAGGTTTGCCATCAAAATCTAAACAAGATCCACTAATAAACAGTTTTCATTATGTTATACAAATTAAACACATCATTGAACATTTTTTGTTTGTAAATAAATATATTCAAACAGTAAATTCACTTATATTTTAGCTCAATACAATAAAATGAGTTCAAAAATAGCAAATAAGAAGTCGAAACTCTCTTAATTGAAATTTTTGGGCGTCAGGACTGTAAAATTATAACGTTAGACAATGCCCTTAATAGAAGCCCCGGCCACAATTAGAGGCCCGGCCTTTATTTATTCAAACTAAGAAAACCCCCGGCGTCTATTGAAGGTCCGGCCACTGATGGAGGTCCGGCCTCTAATACCGATTTTACGGTGTAATAACTTATCATCATTACTTCCTTGCATCGTTAAAATTGTCCACCTGCCAATGACATTACTAATAGCATTCATTAGTACGTGTAAGATATTCATATATATTTTCTTCCTATGAAATGACATTGGAGAAGCTGCGGTAAGCAAACACAATTGGAAGGCTCGTGCCTGGCACAAAAACCAACATCTGTAGATCTGTAGGTGGAGCAGAATCTAACTGGCTCTGCCGCTATGATTTGTTTATTCAGACAAATTGAATTTACACGATATGTTTGCTCGAATGAGCTCTCTTTGCTTTCAGCAGTTTCAAACATTAGCCTCTTTGTGGTTTTCCAGACGTTTCCAATTATGACGAGCATCATTACTTCTTTAAAACCAATTTTTATTTTTAAAGTTATTGAAAAGTTTTAGCCTTATTCCCGAGAAAACACCAAATGATTATACCAATATTTAAAGGTCTATTCCAATAAAAATATCTTTTAAAGTACATTTCCAAGAACTGTTGGTGATTTCAAGTTTTAAAATTCGGAAAATGAAATCAAAGGCAACTCCAATTCCCATTAGTTTCCAGTTTTGCAGTAGTTCAGGTTTTCCCTGCATTTGGACTTGAGAAAGGAACATTTGAGGGCTGTAATAAACTGTAGACGATGGTTCCCAAGATCTCCCAAAATTCAATGGTACCTTCTTTGTCAAGTGACACTGAGATCTTTTGTTTGTGGAGCATTGCAATTTGTTACTGTTTCATTTAAAATTAATTCATATCTTCTGCATAAAACTCGCTAGTTTGGATTTGTGAGGATGCTGGAGAAAATTATTGATGGTTCCAGTCAAACAACACACAAGAGTTATAATTCAGGTCTTGTGAGCTTGACTGCACTAGTGCGCAGTTTCACGCCTGGACAGATGGCTACAATAAAAGATGAATTCAAATGAAATACGTTGCATAAGAAATGCCGCCTTGTGGGCTTGGTTTTCTTGCTTCCTAAGGAAACAAATGAAATCCAAGCTCCAGGTAGAATCACTGCGCACTTTGAAATTTACCAGAGGGCTCTCTACAAGGGACCCCACTACCAAGGAACGTCAGCTGGTTCACTACTTTTTATGCAGGATAAGACTTATGGACAATCCCACAGACAGAGTCATACTTATAAGTCGCATGTCGCATCTAATTTCTGGACCTGATTTCTGACTTTCACATTATCGTCCTCCTGTATTGCTGTGTATTATTTTGATTCATGCTTACATTGAAAGTCAATTGAATAGCAAACGAAATTTTAATTTTTACATGCTCATCATCACATCAAATAAAAAACGGCGTTCAAATTTAATCCTTTCAAACGTGCAATAAAGTCCTGCGTACTCTCAGGCCCAACCTTGGAGATGCTTTACTAAAACGAGAGTTAATGGAGAGGCTCGTGTCTGGAACTGCAAGTTACAGTGAACCGCTTGTAAAGAGCTTCGGCAAGAGCATGAGACCCACGCATAATTCTAAAACAATCGAGTCTTCCACTGAATATGTGTTTGCGTCAACCGGGTGCTATGGAGATCCTGTCGATTCTGGAACTGGATTTTTCTGCTTTTCGTCTGTGTGTGGATGGCTGAACTGATCTGTGGACGTGGACGGTACAAAGATGCTCAGTAGCAGCGGACCAATAGAATCTTGTATCCAGTGGTAAATTCACACCACTATAGTTAGGACATGTCGAGGTCGTGTAGAATAACAATGAAACAAATAATATAGAAAACCCACAACTGTGACAACAAGATGTCTAAAAGGGAGCGAAGAGCCTTCAAACAATTTTAAGATAAGATATTGTATAATCCGCTATTACTAACGCGCTAGTAGAAATAGGATGACTACTAGAAGCTGTGCTAGAATCCAAGCCTTCTAACGCTGTTTTAAAGACAGGCTTAGTGTAGGTCACTCACAGTCGTTACTATGAATACTCCTATAATGTGCGAACAATTTTCAAACAAACTCGAGTTTTGAAGCTGTAAAAAGGTCCTCGATTGAACATGATTCCATGAAAGAAAACATCTTAGCAGCCAAGAAAGCCGTGGAACGTATTGTAGCATACTCTTTAAAAAGACATACTATTAAGATACTTTATGGTTGCATTGTCTAATCTTAAATGTCCCCCAGGACACATTAGAAATTTTGCAACATTATCGCTATCGTCGTCGTCATATTCGTCATACGATTCGTGTGGTCCCGGCACGAGTAAAGTTTCGTGCGCGAAGCGCGACTTGAGTCTTTTTTCAGCGCGCGCTTGCCTCGGCTGAAGTAGCGGACGCCCAAGAGCCTTCCGAGGAAGCCTTCCTTTGCCACTCCAGTATAAAACAAGTTTGTTGCAGCAAAAAACTGTTTTGTGCGAATATAATGAGCGCGAGGCTTTAAAATGTGAGCAAGCGCAGACTAAGGAAACATTTCATGGCAGGTTGGGCCTCTTCAGCAACATCCGACGAGAATTCGATGGCGAAGAGCCCGCAGAACTGTCGCTGACGAAGACGGTGGACTTGGCGCACGAAAATCTAAATGATAGAATCCGCGCGCTGAATAATGGCTGGTTGATTTGATCCTGCGTGTACAGGGTGATTCAGGTTTCCTGTTACACTACATTGGCCTCCCATAGAAACCAAACGCCAAGGTGCAAGCTCTTGAGATTTTTACTGAATAATGCTTAGTTAATGTACATAACATGGTTATAATACCAATAGCCCACGGGCGTTTGTTGCGATGTTGTACTGGTTGAAGCTAGCGAGCGATGTTTTGGAAAAGTTCCAACGATGTGAAAGACAAGTGGCTGAAGTTTTCAAAAAAGATTTACTTCCAAATTTTCAGCAAGGTTAGCAAAATCATACCATGAGTCGATCCGCCGTACCCTAAAGTACTTGTGACTAAATCTACTCGAGGTGACCTTGTTGATTACAGGCACAGAAACGCTTGAAATGAGGGAACCTCCATTTCTTGCACAACCCTGACTTTTCCGTAGAAATCATTGTGCAGGTCAACGGTACTAAGGAATGAATTCGTTTTAATTGCCGTTTCTGAGTCGCAAAGGAACGCTCTTTCAAACAGTTTAAAATTGAGTGTCTGAATCATCGTTTTAAAAAACAGAAAATTAAAAAACCTTAAGCTGTATATGAGCGTTTCGCGGATCCTGGGATCAAAACGATACTCTTTCGAAAATGGCCTCAAATTTTTAAACGAGATAAGCTGAACTTTCAAAACTACCCTGTTTTGGTAAGTAAAGAGTGGGAAATTTCACCATAAAAATATTGGCTCAGGGGCTTTCATGCACAAGCCAGTTTTGTTGTTAGTACGAGTAACAGCATCAAAAATAGCTGCAAATAACAATTTTTACAAATAAGATCCAAGGCTATGCTTAGCTTACATCAAGATGCGGTTTGGCAGTTCCATTAGCTACAGTAGGCGTAGAAGCTTCATCGTACAATTTATTAGAAATGAAGATGGCTTCTTTGGCATCATACATAGTAAATTTCCTCAAGGATGCTTTTTGGAGCATTTTTGGGTATTGAGCAGGGTGCAAGTATTTCCTATAAATTTTAAAGGTACATGCCCGAAAAAAAATTCCAAGCGGTCAAAGTTAGTGATGATGACCTTGGGTATTCGAGAAAAAATTGACGAAGGATTCATGCAAGGTCTCGAGATAGTATGACCATTGATATTGAAAGACCGCCTGCGAAACGCGCCTCTCTGACTTGGAAGAGTTGGTTGACCCTAGGTCAATGAAATTGGAGGCCAGTTTCAAAAACTCCTGGTCATCTTAAACTATAAACCATGTATAACTACTGGTAACAGATTTGTTTAAATAGGTTGAGCGCTTCAAAAATAAAACGCCATTACGTATGTAACAGGAACCTTGAATCACCCTGTAAAAATAGATTTTACTTAAAGTTTGATTAATCGAATCATAAAACTTTTTTATTTCATTGAAATTAAAACAAAATTAATTACATTTAAACAAATTTTATCAAACAAAATTAATTACATTTAAACAAATTTTATCAAACAAAATTAATTACATTTAAACAAATTTTATCAAACAAAATTAATTTACAACCTTTGTATTTTTTTCTATACTAAAAATCGATAATTAACACATACGAGCCCGGCTTGATTTTTTTGATGATTATGATGCTTTCGCATGTGGGGAATACGATTCTGAAGTTAATTTTGGGTGTG
>JAQIWI010001973.1:0-13957 GCA_034698825.1 Deuterosminthurus bicinctus
ATATATATATGTGTAACTCCCATATAAAATAAATGTACCGTCCTTGGTGTATTATTATAAATATTCAGTATTTTTTTGTCTCGTTCCAGATGATAATGATGCACTCAAGGAGCGGATTATTTTTCGCCATTCTGGCACTGACGGTGGCTATTGGATGTGCGAAACAGCTGTACAATGAGAAATGTGAAACTGGAATTGAACCTACGACCAAGGCAGTCCTGGACAATTGTGACGCGGACTTGTACTTGACCTGCAGGGACAGCCGTTGCGAATGTATGGACCGAGCAAATCAAATCTGGGCGTATTCTTTGGTCAAGGTGAACAGCCGATCTAAAAGAGGAAAGGGCTTCAAGTCCAAGGCTAAAGTTGCTGGAGCTGCACTGGCTGGAGCTGCTGCCGGAACGATCATCGGGAACCAGGTTGCCAAAGCTGGATCATCATCATCCAGCAATAAGGACAAATATGTGAAAAAGTGGAGCTGCTACAGTCGTGCCGAAGGTCAATGTTTCCTTGAAGGTGGAGACAAGCCGAATGTACTAGTCCAATATCATATCCATTCTCCAGCTTCTACTTCTGCTGGAAATTCTAGTGACAATTCTACCACTACTGCTAGTCCCCCTGTCGTTGGCCCTGATCACATCAATATGACCCAAACCCGCTACCCACCATGTGTTCCCAATGCTTTGTGCAAGAAGCCTGAGCTGAAGATTGTCAACGGGACGGTTGTCTCAGGCTTCGTCACGGATGCTAGATTGGGTCGGTGCGAGTGCATTTCGGGCTACAAGGCAAATGGACAGGATATTTGTGTCAAATCTGGAGCTGCTGGTCCAAGTGAGATCGGGCTTACTCTTGTGATCTCTCTGATTGTATCTTTGATGTGGCAGAAGACAAGTTAAGAATAAAATGTATGAGAAGAAGAACATGACATTTAGATCTTAAATATGTTCCTCTCTCCCTTTCTTTTTCTTTGATTTTGTATTTGTTTGTATTGTCTTCAAGACTACGAATGGTCTTTTTTTTGCTCCAGTATACTTAATTATAATGATCTGTAATAATGTTAGCGTGTTCTTGTGAATGAAATAGCTCAATGACTGTTTATTGTGATCAGGGTTTTTATTTAATAAAAGAAAAATGAAATTAAAAGTGGACTTTGAAAGATGATGTCATCAGCTTTATTAATTCGACGACAACAACAGAGAGTTGTAAGTAATTACTCCACTGTCCTCCTCGACTCACACAAGAATGTAACCAAGACAATGTTACCACACCCACTCACACATTTGCTTTTATGGCACTTGAAGAAAATTTTGCTAATTAAATTGCATTGATAGCACATTCTCCTTCACACCACCAGGCACCACTGGTCAAAATAGTTGAGAGTGATAATAAAAATAATTGACCTCTCTGTCAAGACTCACTTGGCCATCACAGCCGCATGGATGAGCTGATGAAACAACTAGCAGCCAGGGCCGTTGCCATTAAAGTGGCTGTCATCATCGTTGTGGACAAGCCAGCACCACCGTTCTTCGAAATATTGTCAATCTCACAAGTCCCGTGGGTGGTTTCCTCGTAGCCATCCGCACACTCACAGGATCCTATTGTTGCCCCACGACTCTTAGCCTTGCACACGGCATTCTGGACACACTTGCGACCACCAACACGGCCCGTACCCGTCACATCACAACTTCCTGCCGTGTGTACCAAACAAGTACCTTGAGAGCTGTCAAAATGACTAACAGAATCACACCGGCACGCTCCCCTTGTACATGTAAGGAATGTCGTTTGGGATTTACAGTCACTACTAGAACTACATGGTGATCCTACTTGAGCCGCTGAGTCAACTTGAAGGGCTACAAATAGGATTATCGTAAGGCCCGTCGTCATCACAAGTTCTACTGAGGAGACCATCGTCACGTCTGGCCACGCTATGATATCCAAAGCAGAATTGAATTATTAGAGCTCAGTTGAGCCATTATTATTGTTGAATTGAATTGAACCCCTCCATAGTATTGGCACGGATGGCATGAAGGACAATTATAATGTGACTTACTTGGCAATTAAGACCACTTCTGTTGTCCTCAATACAAGCAACACCTTTATGTGGGGCAAGAGTAACAGAATTTCTTCTCACAACAACACTCACTCCTGTCCTGTCCCTTTGCCCATTCCAATCAAGTCTCCGCTTCAACAGTCAACTCTTTTAAGCTTCTGTAGTCAATTTGGCTTATATGGTCAAGACGTGCGCTACGTACTTTTGTTACTACCAAACTTGTTTCACTGTAGCCAGCACTGTTTATATTACCAACTCATATGAAATTCTAATGAATCTCTGGCACACAGACGAAGGAAGTAAGTATTGCACGCGCGAATTGTTTTTCTTGAATGAGCAAGAAGCAAAGGAAAGATCCAACAAACTATGCTCTCACATAAAGCTCTTTGGCCAGTTAAAAGAAGAAGTGGTGAGGGACGCAGATGAAACTGACTGAGGGGTGTGCAGTGAGAAACAACAACAAGTCTCTTATCCATCCTAATCCCATTATCGTCTCTCTCTCTCCTCCTGCCCCAGTCAACAAAGTTACTGGCAAAATCTGACTTTACTAACTTGTGCGGCAGGCCAACTACTGTGTAAATCTACACAGATGGTTCAAGACACACGCACATGTGAATATAAATCATTGTTCTCCAGAAGGGCACAGGCATGAGGAAGATTTTTAGCCCTCAGCTGTATATGGAGTTGCTTTTCTATAGGAGTGAGCAGTTAGTAAGTAGTAAGTAGTACCATATGCTAAATAGCCCCATCACAGTTCATGAGACTCCTTCTTCTCTGCAATAGAAGTGGAATAATATTTTGCTACTGCTATAATGCTCGCAGACGGGACAAACTATCACATCTCTGTAAATCGACGGACTTGTGAGAGTAATAGAACCACTTCTCTGCATCCTTATGGGCTTCTCTGTTAATCGATGAACTTCTCTGTAGTAATAAGTTTGCACTGATGGATTTTGCATGTGGGATGAGTATTATTGAGTCCTGGGGGCTGAGGATAGTTTTTTGTACCGAAAGCCACACATTACGAACATTATTAAGGCAAGAAGAAATTAGGCATTATAAGCCAGACGAAATTGGGCATTATAAGCAAGACATGGAGCCTTATGATGAGCATTATTGTGAGATTGAATATGCAGTGAGTAATATTTCCGTGTAAATTCTAATATCCGGCCTTCATTATGATCACTTAACCAGTCATCATTCCAGCTATAGTTCAATCAGCTTGCCATATATTTACTCACAAGTGATTCAAGAGCACATGAAAACAATGATGAAAATTTATATTGCAATTCCCTTCTTCCTCCTCCATCACGATAACATTCATACAGTTGCCCTCTGAGAAGCTTGCCGGAGGTCTTCATCATCTGCTCCTTCCAACAGAAACGGCAGCAATCCCAAATGACATCCTCTACATAGTTGGCAATCGTCGTCTTCGTCGTCATCATCATCATCATTTCCCCTGTCAGAGTATGAATCAAGGACAGAAGAGAGCGACAGTTGAAGTTGGATATAGCTTTATCAGTACATTCCAATCACGTGCCTTTATCTTTAATAAATACAGTGAACTTGAGAGATTTCAATACGAACGGGATTAAGTTCTAACTAAGTTGTTTTTCTCAGCCTTATAAAATCGCAGTCTATCATGAGGAATATAAATCTAAAATAAATGGGTCCATATATTAGGTTGGGCTAAAGAGACCTTTAGGGGCGATGCAGACACACTCACACATGCACAAGGCACGCACACCTCTACTTTTGTCATCTCTTAAGTGGGTACATAAGTCATTGGAAGGTGCCCATCTATATGTAAATCCTGGGCTGACACTGAAACATCACGTCCCACTGATATTAAGTGTGTGGAGGAGAAAGAAGAAAATAGAAAATAAATGCCCTCCGACAAAACATTCTGGCCTTTGTGGCATGATGAATTGCATCAGACTCTTTCATACGAATACATGATTGTGTAACCTTAAACCATGGAGCATACAGAGGGCATAAGCCTTTTGTCTGCACGTTTTTGCTGGCTTGTTGACTGGAAGCGGAATAGTTTTGACAAGTACTCTTGAATAAGAAGCTTGGAAGAAAAGGATTTCGTGTGCGTACGAAAGAACAAACAGGTCATGGGATTTGACATGATGACAACATATTATTTATTAGCATGTCCATCGATCACATTGACGCGGACATCAGTGAGAATCAACAAAGGTAGATTTTACCACCGCAGGTATAAGGAATAAGAATGCACATTGCTGGGAGAACTCACACTAGAGCGTGGAAAAATATATAATATCCGGAATCCTTCTAAGCAATCTTTTCCAACCAGTTTTTGATGATCTTCAAATCTTCCACCTTCTCCGAATTCCCAACTCCTTCGGCAAACTCTATTTTGAGGGGGAGAAGCTGATCGAATTCGAAATCTTTATCGGCTCTTCCGAGGGTTTTCGACGGGGCTGAGCTACTTCCTCCAGTTGTCTGCAGACTTGCTGATTTTGTCAAGCGCAAAGTGGTACTGGAATGAGCGCAAGAAGAAAGTTTGTAAGTATTTGCACAGGATCTACAGAAATGTTGATGGAATCAAATATATCTTACATTTCACGTTCCAAAGCAGTGCGAATAATGCGAATCCCCTTGGCAGTTGGTAAATCTTGCTTGTTGGCAAAAACGAGGATATCCGGACGTGTGGAAGATATGAGAGGGTCGGCAAGGATCAAGTAGAGTACATCAGCCGCATCTCGAACTGCTTTAGAGCCTCCAGCAGCATCCAGGACAACAATGACGGCTCTCACTCCGGCTTTATTGTCATCCCAATACTTCTGGCGGACACGATCATTTCCAGGAATGTCCATGAGAAGCAAAGCTGGTCGGCCATTGGGAACATATTCTCCTTGGTTTAGCTCGATTGATGTGACAGTGTCCACTACCTTCCCTTGCCACAGCTGGGAGAAAATTGACGTCTTCCCTGACTCCGTTGGTCCTATCAGTACCACTGTCCTTCCCTTCCTTTTCCCACGGAGGAATAGCAAAACTGGCAATCGATAGGATACAAATTATTAACACCTCCACATACTAACATGGTAGGAACTTACCAATTGTTAACAAGACTACGACGATAGCTACTAAAATTCCAACTACTTGAGGATCCAATCCGGATGAACTTGGAGTTGGAGCCGATTTGGGCACCGAGCTTGTCTTCGGCGTGGCCGAAGGTTTCGGTGTTTTAGTGGACATTATTGCCCTACCTGGTTGGTCATCCACCTGAAATTATTCAAAGTCCAGGTAATTTTAAACAACTGCAACTACAAAATACGGTCTCTACTAGAATGTCTAACACTTTCTAACAACTCCAACTAAGATCTCCGACAAGAGTCATCACAAGATTTAACTAATCCTCTGTGATTGCAAAACTCTCAAGTGCGTCAGACACTACGCACTCAAATGTTCCGTATTACAACGCCTTCCAAACCGCCTGCCGATATCGATTACACTTTCCAACATCGTCTGACTTCACAATGAAATGCGATATTGCTGCTGTGTGAATTTTATTCACGGTCCATTCCATCGTGATTCCAATGATGTCAGGTTTAACCCTTTCAGGGCAAATGTTCCCAGGGTGTCAGGCTACATAGTATGCACTCATTAAATCAGGCAACTTAGTTTAGAATAATTGGCAGTAGGACCACTATAATAATTTCAGGTGCTAACCTATGATATGTCGTTGTTTTGATGAATAAAGATAGCGCCGGACAACGGGTTTCGCCGGGGTCGTTAGACTGCAGCAAGTTATTGCAGTGAACGTGAGTGAACATCTGCTGATGATGTTGGTTGATCGTCTTTTTCGCCTTCCTTTCGCGTGATGGGACCTTTCTATGAATTTTGAATTTCGCGGGCTTGCGTGCATTTCAATGGCTTTCCTCAAAGGTGCCCAGTTCCAATTCCAAGTCCAATGTAAACAGATGCTAAACTGCTAACAACTGTTATCAGTATCACTTTAATTTGACATATATACAAGAAAAATGCCCGGAAAAGAGGTAATTATTAATTTAAACTTGCAACCTAATGCCTAATTAAATTTTGCAGCTAACGTTATTGATTGCATTTGTAAGCTCGGTATGATTTTAATTTCCTTAACATGAGTATGGTTTGACTAATCGGAATAGTTCTTATTGTATGCAGGTTTGAAGTATTACTGTTAGTATTACTTCTTTTGAGCATCCAGTTTCGGGCATTTATTGCCTTGCACGAGTTGAGACTATTGCTTCTGTGTGAGATTTAAAGGTGCTTGCAATGGCCAGTGGGAAGGACGACTCACATACTGAGCAGGTGATTAAATTAAATGGATAGGGATTTTAATAGCTATAAAATAGATTATTTAATGTATTGATGTGTGTGTGTGTGTGTGAAACTTGTACTAGTTTGGTTCAATCCAAGTCATTGAGCTTGCAGTAATTGTCTTATGTGTTCAATTTGCAGAGCGAAGAAGATACCGAGACCGAGGTGGTGCAGAAGTTTGAAAGCGGCGATGCTAGGAAGCGACTATTCTCCAAGGAACTTCGATGCATGATGTATGGCTTTGGTGATGATCAGAATCCTTACACAGAGAGTGTAGACTTTCTGGAGGATGTGGTGATTGAATTCATTACGGAAGTGGTAAGTTTGAGAGTATAAGATGGAAAATCCGTTGGAAAAACTTGATAAATGTTTGACTTTGTTAATTGAATAGATGTTGCTTTGAGAGTGCATGCTGTCTAATAATTAAAGTTTTGTTGTATTTTTGCAGACTAAAAACGCGATGGAAGTTGGAAGGGCGGGTAGAGTACAAGTAGAAGACATCATGCACATAGTACGGAAAGACCCTCGGAAATATTCTCGAGTTAAGGATCTTCTTAGCATGAATGAAGAGCTGAAGAAAGCACGGAAAGCCTTTGATGAAGTCAAGTATGCTGGAGTCTAAAGCAGTATCAGTATCTACAATGACCTTGATTTACTGTCATCTGCATGTGTTGCCGCGACCAAATTGATCCGCCCCTTTACGTTATATATTCATCACGCGAATCAAAATCCAGTTTTCTTTCTTTAGTTTCATGCGGTCAAGCAGTTGGATTTGTTTGCTGCTGACGCTTGAAATTTTGTATCCTTTCATTTGGAATCAAGGTTGGGAAGTATTTGTAAATAAAAAGAACCATACTTGACGTCCATGGACTTCCCGTAAATTCATGTACAAATTCAAGGTGAAGGTATACAAGATACTCCTTCACCTCCTTATCTTTCCAATGTACTGTATTTGTGGAAGCATAGTTTTACTTAATAGACGTCGAATACTAGGAACTCCGTGCCTTTCGCCCTCATCATGATGATGAATATTGCAGTCCCGTCAGTCTGTCTGAATGAAGGGTTATCTAGGATTACAGCGCATGGCCATCTTCTGTCGTAATGCTAGAAATCATTCAAGAGATTCCTCATCCCTCACAGAATCTGCATTGCCAAAAGATGAATTGGGGTGAACCAGTTACTAAGGAGAGTTATCACTGGCTTGAGCCATGATCCACTTTTGGCATCTTTGACCCCTAAAAGATTTATCTGGACAACATTACTAGAATAAGTCTCACGTTGCTATAAATAAGCAAATCTCTAGCTCCTGCTAGCTGGCTGTGCTAATATTACGGGTGAGAACTGATCTGGGACTTATTCATTAGCACTCAAGCGAGCATCAGGCATGGAAGTCAAGTTGTGTCTACTGATCCTGGTCTGCTTGGGCCTGGCAAGCGGAGCTGAAGCTACTGGCGGTGGTCGTCGAATTAGGTCCAGGTACTACTCCAGTGGTTGTCCCCAGTCTGTCGGTACCAGCGGTTGTTTCAGTGGCCAAACAAATGGCGGATACAGTTCTGGCTATTCCTCCGGCAGTAGTTACTCTTCTCAATCCTCATACTCATCTCAGGCCCAACAGCAGGCAGGTCAATTGGAAATTGGTCAGCAACTTTTGGACAATGAATACGATGACATCACTGAGACCGAATTGATCGATCATGACCAGGGAGCTGGGGAGACTCTTCAGCAGCGGACAGTAACTACCGTGGATGATGTTCAACAGCAACAACATCAGCAAGAACAACAAACATCCGCTGAGGGCGCTCGTAGGCGAACAAGATGGCGTACAATTCCTGTCAAAGGTCAAGGTCATGAATCCAGTTGGTCCTCAAGATCTTCTTGGTCTTCACAGTCCCAACTTTCCCAGTCTGCTCAACTTCCGACACTTCCCCCGGACTCGGAGATCGAAAGTTTGATTCAAGGATTACCTGAAGGCGTCAATATTACCAAGAAGGGAAGCCTTGGGCCTGGACATTCTTATTATTACCAACGTCGAGTCTATAATTGGACTTCTGGAGCCAGGCCAGCTGGCTGCACTAGTCGCACTTGTAATGTTGATGTGGTTAGAACCACCGGCGGACAAAAGGCCAGCTCTTCTAGAGGCACTCAGTACATTCAGACTTCCCGTAACAAGGGGAATATTTGTGGTGCTATTACTGGTACCACTTCTAATTGCGTTTTTACTACAATTCCGGTGGCTACCGGCGCTTCTGAAGAGTTGGTTCAACAGCCGACTGAAGTTAGACCACCACCGACGCCAGCTGTGCAACCAACTTATTACCCACCGCCCACTTATCTCCCAGCTCCAGTTCCAACTTACCAGCCAGCCCCGGTTCAAACTTACCAGCCAGCTCCGGTCCCTACTTACCAGCCAATTCCAACTTACCAGCCAGTGCCAACTCGTCCAGTTCCTATTGAAAAAGGACCTCCGGCACCAAGACCACCACCTGAAAGACCAGCAAGAACTTACTATCGCGAGCAACAAACCACTCAGCAACAACGTGCAACTTATCAGCAACAAAGTCGACCTATTAGTCAAATCCCCGCACCGAGACCTACCCGACCTGATTACAATCGACCGGAAATTCAATGCACTAACGGAGTCATTAGGGGACAAATTATCACGTAAGCACTAAGATATTACTCAAAAACGTTTGGCGTTGGGGACGCGTTCGCACGTTGGGGTATTAAGGTGCGTCTGTCCAAGCCTCTGAGATTTCGGGTTCAGAAAGGTCAGTCCCACACGCAGACATTTATCTTTAATGCAGCTGGAAATGTTGTCTTAATGTGGTTGGGCCCACTTGTAATCTTATAAAAGAATAAGGTCAGAGAGCCAGACTGAAGATTTGGGATTCTGAGTTGATACCATGAATGAGACATGTGTTCATTGTGGGCTGTCATACTGATGGCGATGAATTAATGAATGATTTACAATTACAGGACAGCTACTGGGCGTGAAGTCTATGTGTTCCTTGGGGTTCCTTTTGCCAGACCTCCCACCGGTAATTTGAGATTTAGAAGGCCCGAGCCAGTGGATAATTGGGAAGAGCCTATTGATGCTACGCGAAAACCTCCGGCTTGTCCCCAGGTATGCCTTTAAACTTAAATCCTTCAAGTTGACGGTTAAATTGGGAAAGCTGGTGATTGAGTTGTTAAAGTTGAAAGGTTTAACGCGATATTTCTAGGTCAATGCATCCTCCTTCCCCGGCAACACCGGTGAGGCCCAATGGAACCCTGCAACTGTTTCCGAAGACTGTCTGTACCTGAACATTTGGATTCCGGCTTCCATATTCAGATCAAGGGAACAGCGATTAAGTGATGTCCTTTTCTGGATCTATGGCGGTGGATTCTTCAGTGGTTCCAGCTCATTGGAAATCTACGATGGTGCCATTTTGGCTTGCGAGAATGAAATTATCGTCGTTTCAACTCAAGTAAGAACCCATAGGAAAGAGTTTGGTGTTGGTGAGTGAAGATGCTGACATAATTTTCATCACTTTCTAAGTATCGAGTTGGTCCCCTTGGATTCTTGTTCCTTGATGATGGTGACGCACCTGGGAACATGGGAATGTTGGATCAAGTTACTGCTCTGAAGTGGGTTAGTACTAACATCCGGTACTTTGGAGGAAACCCTGGTATGACTTCGCATGTACTCAGTTTATCTCTGGGCACAAAATATTCATTTCAATATGAATTTTTCAGATTCCATCACTTTGATTGGTGAGAGCGCCGGTGCCGCTTCGGTCACCTTGCACTTGATTTCCCCAGCAAGTCGAGGACTCTTCAATCGAGCTGTCCTCATGTCAGGTGTTGGAACTGCACCTTATGCCACCGTCTCGCCTGCTGAAGCTCAAAGGATTTCGTTGGATTTGGCTGCACATGTGGGCTGTGATACTTCAAGGGTAATTTGAAATCTAGGCGTGCATGAAGGATTATGACGACTGATACTGATGTTTTGGGGAAATAGGACAAACAAGAGATTATTCGGTGCTTGCGATCAACTGATGCCGGTGTCCTCACTGCAGCTCAGTTCCAGTTTTTCAGCAGCATTCTCAAGTTCCCTTTTGTTGTCACGATCGATCGTGAGTTTTTGCCATCTTGCCCCAGCAGACTTTTGGAGAGCAATACTAAGAGAACTGATGTCATGTTGGGTCATACTAAAGATGAAGGTAAGAGAGGCTCCTGAAGATTTTGAATACGCTCAGAGACTTTAACTGGTCAACTGTACGAGCATTTCATAATAGAGGTGTAACTTATCAGGTAGTTTCTTCTTAATCTACCAATACCTTCGACAATTGGGAGAGCAACGCAATCCTCAAATCAGTCGTCAAGAGTTCGTCGACATGGTCACTGATAGTCATCGCACCATCACCACCCAAACTCAGTCAGAAGCGCTCTCAACTTATGTAAGTTAAGCGAGTTATTTGAGTCCAAAAGTACCAAGTTTAATCATGTCTTAATGTAGTATACAAACTGGAAAAACCCTGAAGATGGTCGCATCAACGTCCAGCGTCTGTCTGACTCGATTTCTGATGGATATTTCGTGTGTCCCTTGCGTCAATTTGCTGATCTATGGTCAGAAAAGGGGAATGCCGTTTACCAATACTACTTTACTCAAGTGAGTTGAACCTTAAAAATGCCCCGAATGTGAAAGGTACAATGAACTCAAATTCAACCTACATTTCTAAAGCGAACCTCAACAAACCCCTGGCCAGAATGGGCTGGTGTCATGCATGGAGATGAGATCGAATACCTCTTTGGCGTTCCCTTAAGACACCCAGAAAGGTTCACCGAAGACGAACAACAACTTAGTATGCACATGATGAGATTAGTGTGCGATTTCGCAAAATCCGGGTAAGAAATCCAGACGCTCTCATTGAGGATCTCAGCCGCTATTCATCTGACTCATGTCACATATTTTACACTTTAACTGCAATTTTCTGCCTTCATTCTCATATCCAGAGTTCCATCAAGAAGCTGGACGAGGTATACCGAGCGAAGACCAACATTTTTGGAGCTAAATGCCGACCGAATCACGGAGGAAGTCTCCGCTGAACTTGGACCCCGTGCTAATGAATGTGCATTCTGGTCGAAGATCCTCCCAACTGTTTCTGCAGCTCCTGGATGCCAAAGTGAAGATGAATCTGAGAATTTATTGCAGCGTTATTTGTCCAACGTTTGCACCAGCCAGGCCTCAGGAGCCAAGGTGTTGAATAGCAGAACAAGGTGCACTGCAAGGACTGTGCTCTCTACAACCTGCCAATGATTCGATCGTCTTTAAAAATCATTTCATTTCATTCAACACATAATTATTTAACTTCCTTCTCATTCCTGATATCAAATTTACTTGTCTTACTAATCACAATAAAAGATTGCCGATTGATACTTACGGATTTTTGGCATTATTTGCCTGGCACCGGCACCTATATGGCAGTATTTTCACTTACAGACTTGAATCAATGGGCCTTACCCACTTCACGGGATCATTTTTCACTCATTTTTTTTCTCTGGTCGTCATGATGTGATCCATATTAAGATTACTTCATTAAGTAAAATCTGTTAAGGTTGGGATGAAAATGACGTAAAGGGTCCGTCATATTGGACAACCCGCAGCCTATTCACTGCGGCAATGAGTTTGCATTAAAAGAGAAAAGCTCGGCCGTGTGCATGATGCTGATGCCGGGACATTGAAAAAACTGTCGAATTGGGTGATTGCTCGCAACAAAGAATTCTCTTGAGTCGCATAATTCTTCTCCAATTTTTGCTGAAAAAGTAATTTTTCGAGTTTATTGAAATGGCTGCCCCAGCTGGAGCTATGGAGGTTGATGAGGAGGAGGTAGAGGCCCCATCATCCTCGACCTCTAAGGGTGATAAGAAGAGATTTGAGGTCAAGAAGGTAAGGTGCTTTGAGAGAAATCAGAGAGAAATTTATTATTTAACTTTATGAATCTGAATTATATTTCCAAGCTATATACTCAAGTTTCAGTACTCGAAATGTCGAAATTTCTGTTTTACAATAATTGAAACAGATGATAGAGCACTTGAAACTTTGTGTATCAGTGGACTTGATTTTGATGAGATTAACGAACTATTTGGGATAGTGATGTCAGTAATGTTAATCATACGATTTTATAACTTAATTCTAGTGGAGCGCTGTAGCCCTGTGGGCTTGGGACATTGTAGTGGACAACTGTGCTATTTGCCGAAACCACATTATGGATTTGTGCATTGAATGTCAGGCGAATCAAGCTTCGGCATCTAGTGAAGAATGCACTGTTGCTTGGGGAGTATGTAATGTGAGTACTTGATTATTTTGTATCTTCCTAACTTGGTTGTCATGGGGATTCATTGTTTTATTTTGGAATATTGTATGCAGCATGCTTTCCACTTCCATTGCATTTCTCGTTGGCTGAAGACTCGTCAAGTTTGTCCTTTGGATAACCGTGAGTGGGAGTTCCAGAAGTATGGTCATTAAGTCTGGATGCTGTTACCTGCCTTGCATTGAATTGAAAGTTTTGTAAAGGAAGAGGAAATTTTGGTGGAAATTGATGTATTGTCAAATTATTTGTTTAATGTTTCATTCGTCACTAGGAGTGTCATCCTACATCAGTTTGAAAATATGTTTAGGTAGTATGTTCTATGAAATTCGCTTATGAAAAGTTATGCTAAGTGGAAGAATTCATTTGATAACTCTCAGTACTTGTATCGTAGTAATACTTCAAGGAGGTAACATGATAGGGAATGACAGCGTGAGTTGCTAGGACCCTAGGAGCAAGGGACTCCATTTAAGTCTTTTATATGAATTCATCAAGTGTGTATTTGGTCATGTTTGAATTAAATAAAAATTTGTAAAACTTCTCTCAAAACTTCTCTTCGTCATTTGCGTCGCTTATTATTATTTCTTTCGTGTATAAAATAGCCATTGTATTAACATAGTTCTTAACAGGTATTTTGAGAGTATTTGCATGTTATAAATACAACATTTAGTCAAGTTACAATTGATAACAAGGATTAACCTTGAAGACCACCGTATCTACTGCCGTAGCCGTATCCATTACCAAGTATACTACCTTGATTATACCCCGATCCGAAACCACGTTGCTGTGCATATCGATAACGATTGTTGTAAGAATTACCATATGGATACCGGTTGTAATAATTCTGCTGGCCTACGTATCGGTTACGGTTGTAATAGTTCTGATTGATAAAATTATTATTATTGTTGTCCAAGCTTGCAGTTGTCTGAGGGTAAGGGGGGCCAGGGACTGTTTCCAATACGGATGATACGACCTGTGCTCGTCCTTCGGGAACGCCATAGGATTTTCCAGGGGGTTCATAAGTGTCCTTTACTTGAGGGGGCTCATAAGTCTCCACGACTCGAGGGGGCTCATAAGTGTCCTTTACTTGAGGGGGCTCATAAGTATCCACTACTCGAGGGGGCTCATAAGTCTCCACCACTCGAGGGGGCTCATAAGTATCCACCACTCGAGGGGGCTCATAAGTCTCCACCACTCGAGGGGGCTCATAAGTCTCCACCACTCGAGG
>JAQIWI010001974.1:0-13947 GCA_034698825.1 Deuterosminthurus bicinctus
TAACTTTTATATATGTACATGTAACTTTTATATATGTACCTATAGCTTTTATATATGTACTTATTACTTTTCTGTGCACAGAAAATTTTAAGCAGAATCATTCTCGCCGGCAAAGAAATATACACGCAGGCGTAATCAGAGCCCCAGCCAATGTCCTGAACACACACGCTCCAATGCCGCACACAAATCCGGCACATACTGAATGCAATAGTACGCGGACTGCACTGCAAGTGAGTAGTAATCTTCCACACACAAATCCTGCATGTATATATTAAAAAAAGTAGTTGGAAAGTGTATGGGATGCATGTGGATTGTATGTATGAAGCCTGAATAGTGCAAAAGCTGTGTGGAACTTTAGAGAAAAAAAATGTTGTAAAGACGCGCATATGGCTTGACAAGGGCAGACACTGTTGGTGACCGGGATTTAGTTGCGGTGAATGCCGGTTGAAGGCGCGAGACTCGAGGGTTCTTGTGCGCTGCCGGTCAAGACGAGATTTGCAATGTCATTCTTCTGAGGGTTGAATCAGTTGAGTTGAGTTGAGTGTGAGAAGCTGAGAGGAATTGTTCTATTGTAGTTATAATACGTTACTGTTAGTAGTACTGCTGCTTTGGTCATTTAAAAGGTGAGTTAAATTAATTGGGAAGAGGGTTTAATTTGAGAGGATTGTGGGATGTTGAGTTGTGAGGAAGATTTGGGTGAAAATGATTTTTGGTTTTGGGTTTATTACAGGAAATATTATACAGCTATAGATTACAGTGAGTGGAAGATTTATTACTGGGACGAGAGACAGTGAGTATTGCGAAGGTTGGAAGAGGTTTGGTGGGGAATTGTTTTTTAAAGTGAGTATTTTTTTTTGCTAATATTTCACAAGTATTTTTTGAGGATTTAAAATTTGGTGTGGATGAATGAATGATGTAATTGGATTTTGTTGTTGCAGGAAGGATTATATATTGATATATAAGCGGGAGAAGGAGATCCTAATATGACGACGTATCTCACTTCTGCTGGTAAGCTTTGATATTTATTTTGGAATTTTTATTTATGGCTAGTCGGCCCCAGCTTTTTGGATTTGTAAGCTGGGGTGATGGTGCCATTGAGGAGGGATTTTAAGGATCGTTTTTTGAGGCAACTGGAAGAAGTACATATAGTGATGGGAAATGAGCAGTGGTTTGAGTTGTTATTTTGTTATTTTAAGTGATAGTTTGTAGGATGGCATCTAAAGTATTGTATCATTCATGTGTCAATCAATATTGTATCAGCGATGATGTTTTTCTTAGTGCGGTTTTTTCTATTTGGTGTGAACGCAGCTGAGGTTTAATCGTTCATCCGAGTGAGTTTGAAAGTATTTGTGTGTGAGTGAGAGAGAAAGAAAGATAGAATGGGGGGACAGTTGACAAAAGAAGAAGAAGACGGGATATCATCGGATAGTTCCATAGCTGTGCGGAAGCCATTCGATGTGAGCAAGGAGCTGGGAGGGAAAGGAAAGATTGTGAAAGCTGACGAAAAGGGAGATAGAGCGGGGCAAGACGAAGAGGATGAAGATGAGAGTGATTTCGACCCGAATAATTACGATCCGAAAACGGTGGGACCTATTTTACCAAATGGAGAAATCAACTGGGAGTGTCCGTGCTTAGGAGGTGCAGCTCATGGTCCGTGCGGTACTGAATTCCGCCAGGCCTTCTCTTGTTTCCATTATAGGTTAGTCCGCATAATCTCCAGCCTGATTTCTATTGCCAATGGTGTCTGACGAGAGCTTGTTGTGGTCGTATCTACAGCAAAGATGATCCCAAGGGCTCAGACTGTTTCCCGCAGTTCCGTGAAATGCACGTTTGCTTCTCAAAATATCCACAATTGTTCCCCAGCAAAGATGATGATGAGGAGGAAGAAGACGAAGGAGAAGCGGAAGAGCAAGAGGATGGAGGAGCTGTTAAATTTGACGAAGACGAACTCAAGATCTTAAATGAAATTGATAAGGAAGGGGAAAACAAGGACTCACCAAAGGAAGACAAAGAAAAGGAACAAAAGAAAGATCCTCAGCCTGACTCTAAACCTTCCGCCGAAAACAAATCACCACCCAAGAAAGACTCTCCCCGTAAAGAAGCTAGAATACCTAAGGAAGGCATACTTAATCCCCCGCAACCAGCAGTCGTATAGTTATCCACTCATATAGTGCCGTCACGGTGACAGTGAAAAGAACCCTTTTAGTCATTTTTGTCGAACATAGGACAAGACCCCTTAGCAATTTCTATCTAATCCTGTTTGTAGTGTTCAATGGAGCTGTTGAATGAAGAAATATATTCTGAATGATGCTATTCCAAACAAGTATGTTCTCTCAGCTGCTCATTTTCATGACATAGCGGGTACTTCTTCCAGTTTTACATTAGGGATTGTAGGTAAACTAAGTCTAGGATGTGCTTGTCTATGATGTCCATGTTTAAATCCTAAGTGATTCCCTCTTATCACCACAAAAATTTCAGCTGGGATCATATCCCTCTTGGATGAGCCCCAACCGACAGTGAAGGCCTTCGCACTTTCCAAGTTGGATCAAATTGTGAACGAGTTTTGGCCAGAAATCGCGGACTCCATCCTTAAAATGTGAGTTTAGTTTTTCATGAAAGAAGTACCTTCGGGCACGCATCCATTTCATTCATATGATGGCATTCATTTTTCCAGAGAAATTTTACATGAGGATGAAAGTTTTCCCTTGCCTCAGCGTCAGTTGGCAGCGCTGGTCGCTAGTAAAGTCTACTATCACTTGGGAGCCTTTGAGGACTCACTTCAGTTTGCCCTTGGAGCAGGGAGTCTCTTTAATCTGGGCCAGAGGAACGAATACGTGGAGACAACTCTAGGTAATTTGCTTTTTCCATTGCAAAGAATATTAACTGGCGGGAAAAGGAGGCAATTATCTGACGAGGGAACGAGAAATGATTGACTGACCGGGTGGTAGAAAATTGAACATAGTGTTCACTGTGACATCTTCGTCTTTTACAGCCAAATGCCTCGACCATTACATCCAGGCGAGGGCTGCGGCACATGAAGGGAAGGAAGTGAAGATTGACTCCAGGTTGGAAAAGATTGTCGAACAGATGTTTGAGCAGTGCTTTGGAGATAAACAGTTCAAACAAGCCTTGGGCATAGCTCTGGAAACGAGGAGGATGGACATGTAAGGCTTTCAGTTTAGTAGTCATTATGACGAGCTAATTGATTGTGGGAAATCTGATGACTTGATGTTTATTTTCAGGTTCGAAAGCTCAATCATGTTGAGTGATAATGTAACTGAGATGCTTGCGTATGCCTTCCGCGTCGCCATGACGCTCATCAACCAGCGCACCTTCCGGGATCAAATTCTCCGGTCATTGGTTGGACTGTATCGTGGACTGCCCCATCCAGACTATGTGAATATGTATGTCAAATCCTGTCATTATATGCCCCATGGGAAGCCAGGAGTAGTTGAACCAGTGCAGCTTATTTTATGAGTTTGTGTGTCTTGTTTCAGGTGTCAGTGTTTGATCTTCTTGGATGATGCAGTGGAAGCGGCCAAGTTGCTTGAACGTTTGTCCCGTGATAGCCAAGAGAATCAGTTGATGGCATACCAAATTGCATTTGACTTGTATGAGTCCGCCACTCAGAATTTCCTCACTCGAGTGTTAAATGAACTGAAGAGAACTCAGAAGGCTTTTCTACCCGCCGCCCTCACAGCACCAGCAGCAGCTGAGGCCAATAAGCCAGGCACTTCTTCAGATGTAGCTATGGAGGTTGAAGAGTCCGAAGGAGCTGAAGTCGCCCCTGTGGATTCCAAACCAGTGACGGAGGAAGCCAAAAAGCACTGGGAACAGCTTATACAAATACTTAGTGGAGAGGTATGCTATCCGTAGATAATTTCAAGTGTGTTTGAATTACAATTTTCACTGTTTGATTTCCCTCTCTTCTTCTGTCTCACATAGACTTCCATTGCCCTTCAGCTTCAGTTCTTGGTTCGTTCCAACAAGACGGATATGGCTATTTTGAAACAGACGAAGGATTCTGTTCGTGTGTCTATTTGTCATACTGGAACAGTCATTGCCAATTCTTTCATGCATGCTGGAACGACATCAGATCAATTTCTCCGTGAAAACCTTGATTGGCTTGCCAGGGCAACCAACTGGGCCAAATTCACTGCCACGGCGAGTTTGGGCGTTATCCATCGTGGGCATGAGAAGGAAGCGTTGAACTTGATGCAGTCCTACCTGCCAAGAGAGTCCGCGGGTAACTCGGCGGGTTATTCAGAAGGAGGTGCTTTGTATGCTTTGGGCCTCATCCATGCCAATCACGGAGGTGCCATCATTGACTACTTACACCAACAGCTCCGGGATGCTCAAAATGAAATGACCAGACACGGTGGTTGTTTAGGCATCGGCCTTGCAGCTCTCGGTAGTTGTCGCAAGGACTTGTATGAACTACTCCGTAGCAATTTGTTTCAGGTTGGTCACTTTATTTAGCAATTGAAGGCATCATGTGGAGTTCATATTAAATTGTGTCACATTAAATTGTGTTAATTTTTTTTTGTAATAATTCTCGTTAATATTTTCTTACTGAATCTCTACAGGATGATGCAATCACTGGTGAAGCAGCTGGTATTGCTCTTGGTTTGGTCATGCTGGGCTCAATGGACTCTACAGCTATTGAGGACATGGTTTCTTACGCTCGTGAAACTCAGCATGAGAAGATTCTTCGTGGGTTGGCTCTGGGTATTTCTCTGCTTGTGTTTGGGCGGCTTGAACTGGCTGACGATCTCATCAAAAACTTGTTGGCTGACAAGGTATGAAATGATTTTGATGTGATGTGCGTTTTGCACTGTACTGTCCTTAATTGGATTGGGCTGAACTGAATTAATTGTGTTGATGATGGATTGTGTGACTGATAGGATGCGCTTCTTCGTCGAGCGGGAGTGTTGTCGGTTGCCATGGCATACTGCGGCACAGCATCCAACTCGGCCATCCAGACATTGTTGAAGGTGGCTGTGAGTGATGTGAACGATGATGTTCGACGGGCTGCTGTGATTGGTCTGGGTTTCCTCCTCTTCCGCACACCAGAACAATGTCCAAGTGTGGTGTCCCTCTTGGCTGAGAGCTACAACCCTCATGTTCGGTACGGAGCCGCCATGGCTCTTGGAATCGCTTGCTCCGGTACTGGAAGCAAGGAGGCTATTGCTTTGATCGAGCCCCTCACTCAAGACTCGGTGAATTACGTGCGACAAGGAGCTTTACTAGCATCGGCCATGATTTTAATTCAACAAACTGAAGTGATATGTCCCAAAGTGAAAGAGTTCCGTGCTCTGTACACCAAAGTGTTGAATGATAAGCATGATGATGTGATGGCTAAATTCGGAGCAATCCTCGCCCTGGGTATTATTGATGCGGGTGGAAGAAATGTTACTGTTACACTCAGCTCCCGCACGGGTCACGTCTGGCTCCTGGGTTGTGTCGGAGCCCTCCTCTTCACTCACTACTGGTACTGGTTCCCCATGTCCCTCTGTTTGGGTCTGTCCTTCGCACCAACCTGTCTCATTGCTGTCAACAAACAGTTGCAGGTATTTACCTCGTAATCAGTTTAATTTGGTATGTAGTAAATCTGAAATGAAACCCATCGCTGTCATTTGTTTGTGCACAGATGCCAGTCATTAACTTCAAGTCCAATTGTAAACCCTCCATGTTTGCTTATCCTCCTCCCATTGAAACGGCCAAGAAAGAGGAGAAGGAACGCGTGGCTACCGTTGAATTGTCTGTCACAGCAAAGGCTAAAAGGAGGGAAGCTGAGAAGGCGAAAGCAGTTGCAGCTGAGAAAGGTGAAGCAATGGAAGTCGAAGAGGCAGCAGCAGCCGCCGCTGCCGCCGCGGCTGCAGAGAAAGAGAAGGCAGAGAAAGCGGAAGAGAAAGCTAAAGAAGTTCCCAAGGAAACCAAGAAGGAGGAACCCAACTCTGAAGTTCTTGCAAACCCTGCCAGGGTGATGAAGCAACAGGTATGAATTCTAAACAGGTTGCTGGAGTGTTGGCAAATTCAGTCATTTGTGTTCACATTACGTGTTATGTGGTGTAGCTTCGATACATGGAACTGAATGACAAGAGATGGAAGCCAATCAAGGAAGTACAGAGCGGAGGTATCATTGTTCTCACAGACTCAACCCCTGATGCTGCCGTGGATATTGTTGCCCCAGTAGCTGGTGAGTTCAATCACTCACGTTTTTCATGTGTTCATTTACTCTGATGAGAGGGAAGAATGAAGGATTTGGCGTGTATTTTGGATGTCTATGATAGAATAATGAGGAAATTCTTTTTTTGTTGTAGCCTGCGGACCTCAAAGCAATGACGAAGAGGATGAACCCTCCCCACCTGAGCCTTTTGAATACAATGAAGCAGATGATTAATCATTAATGTTTAAAAATTTCCTCTGGAATCAGAGCACATTCGAGTTATTTATCTGCTCCTTTGTAAATGATTTAAAAGTGATTATATTAAATTAACCTAACCATTAGTAATGATAACTGTTTGTACTACCAAAATGAGTTGAATGCGAGAAATACTTGTTCACATTCGGTCACCGCAAGTGTCCACAAGAAGGGCCAGAGTGATCCAATGTGATCTGTGCGCAAGTTGTGGATAAATGCAATAAATTTTTTAGTGTTTATCTCAATGTTTTGCTCATTAATAATTGCACAGTATACTTCATGGTCATGGTTATCAAAATCCTTCATAGTTTTATTTAGTATAAATTATTACTCTTCCTCCTCCGCTCCGGGGAAACATTGTTAAAATTGTCCTAACTTAACTCTCAAGGAGAAATCAAATAGACTTTTGCCCTTGTCTTTACCTTTGTTGTGTTGTAACACACAAGTCCGTTCCATCCCAGAAGCATTATTCATTGCTGTAATTATTACTACAACTACAAGCCAATGCTATTCGTTGTAGTCTGCCTTTATACCAACAGATCCTCAAACACAGTCCCCTCGCGGATCTTCCACATTGAAACATTTCAATATGTATATAATTATAGAGCAGCCCTATACGTGAAGCTGTAATGGGTTCCAGAATTCTAATTATTATTACTCCCTGACAATCATGCAGATACATATTCTGCTCGTAGAGGAGGATCCATAATTGAATTTGTGACACAATAAGAATGGATAGTCAGTACAAAAGACATTTTTTTGCTATTGCCACAGGCACATAATAGTACAAGCAAAGTTTTGTCTCTACATAGCATCATCATCATCTTCTACACTCTAAATATTATTCAATCATCATAATGAAGACATCCATAATAGTTTGATATTTAAAATGTTATTAGAAATTGCATCTGGTTAATTGCTGCTGGTGTTAGAAAAAACAATAATATTAGTACATATGATAAAAGTATTGCAGTTTTAGTTGTATGATTGCAACGAATGTATACAACAACAACAGGATGACCACAGAGATATCTACTCACACAATAATAATAATAACAGTTTGTAAGGCAGAAGTCTTAACAACTCTTATCATGTAACCAATATATATATATATATGAGATTGCGCTCTCTATAGACCTCGAGAGCCCTACAAGCTAATACCCTCCCCCACCTCCCCCGGCTTCCCACTTAACAAGATCACCTACAACAAGAGTGAATAATAAAATAACAATAATACGACTAGGCATGATCAGAAGTATAATATGTACACCCTCAGAAAATGGAAATAACGGAGGACACAACACTACTGTAAAAACAAAACAAAACAAACAAACAAAATATTCAAAAATAATCTATAATAGCACTGGGTTGGAGTACATAAGGTGATCAAAAAGTACATTAGAATAATTACATAATCATCATTTTTTAACCTGCTCTTCTCTTTGTACGACAGGCACACACAACCATAACAATGTCTCTATTTATAATTACATTTATACATACGAGCTTGTATTCATACTGATCGACCTCAGTATACAGCAGGCAGATTTTAATTATTTCATGTACATACATCCAGTCTGGCCTTAAAATTCTAAGGATCGCTCAATAAAATACAGTCTCAAACTAACGCCGCCCTCCTCCATATTTTCATTTTATTACTAACCATATAAACTTGAAAATTCCCCCACTAGAAAATAGATGAAAATGTCAGTAACAATAGTAACAATCCAATACAACCGTATAGCACAGGTCTTGTTAAGTAGGATAAGATTCACAATTGTTCTTTTTTCTCTCACTGTTTACAAATTAATCTTCATCATTTGAATGCTGACTGCTGAAATAGGACACTAAACCACCGAATTCTCCATCACCTTGGGAACCTCCTTCTTCTTTATGGCCACCGGAGCCCCCTCCTCCTCCTCCTGCAGCAGCAATAACCATTATCGGAGCAGATACTGTTGGTGTGGTTTGTGGAGCTCCACTAGACGCGCCACCTGAGGTTGGCGGCACAGCTTGACTTCCAGCTCCTCCAGGTGGTCCAGAAGTTGGTGGTAATGGCTGCCCCGGATTCCGATCTAATAGTTCATCTTTGAACGACTCTGGAGATCTGAAATTCAATTGAAATTCCAAGTCCAAATTAGCAGTAGTAGAAATTTACTTACACTCGGAATTTTATGACAAATCCCTCATCATTGTAGTCCAAATTAGTAAGCAACATTTGGCTGTAACATTATGAATGTAAAATTAATTCCATGGATCCTTCGTACCTGTATTCGAATGGATTGGCAAAGAGGCCAGGATGCTGTTGACCTTGTGCTTGTGGTGGAAGCATACCGAAAGGGCCATACGGAGAGCTTCCGCCGATGAATACTCTCTCTCGCTCTCGAGCCATGGACGATAATACATTACCAGGTATTTGTTGTGAAGCCGGCGGAAGTCTGTAGGGAGGAGATCCCACATCACCCGTTCGTTTCCCGAACTGTTGGAATGCAGGAATAGTACTAGGACTTGGTATTCGTAAGCCAGGGGGTGGTTGTGGGTACCCGCCAGGTGGTAGGTGGCCCCTGTAGATACAAAAAACGAGCATTGAAAAAGTCAATTCAACTCCGTCTAAAAAATACACACGAATCATCAATAATAATAAAGAACAAGCTCTTACCGCAATTGTCCCGGTTGCCCTATAAAACCACTGCCACTCAATGGTGGCGGCTTTCCTAAACTCTGTCCCGGCGGGCCAGAATAAGGTGGCGGGTTCCGGGCCCATGCAGGGTGGAAGGGTCTGTAAAAACGTGGATAGAATTTTCACAATTTGTTCTTGCAGATTGTGGAAACTAAAACCTGGGGTCCAGATTGTGCCCCAAGAGCAATTATTTTAATTCGGAATGAAACTTCAGAAGAAGAAACTTGACAAGAAATGAAACTATACCTTAAAGCTGGATTATTTCCATAGATAGGACCCGCAAGACGAGCCAAATCTGATGAAATATTTGGAGGAAGCCCTGTTGGAAGGGATGTAGGTATACTTGAATTGGGGGAAGATGAAGGCGGAACTCCGAGTCCCGGCGGAGCTTTTGAAGGTACAGGAAGGCTGACCACTGAATTGGTTTTCTTGGCAGAGGACGGGAATGGGAGAACATCGCCAGCAGAGCTCGCAGGAATAGGAAGCATAGATGCGGTCTTCTTTTTCCCCACTCTAGCCGAGCCTGTGGCACTAGTTACGCCGGAGGTGGCCAACGGAGGAGGAGGGATGACTGAAGGAATAAAAGATGGCTGCGTCAGACCTCGTAGAGAGGGTAAGATCCCTGCGGGATCCGTCAAACCAGGTCCTCCTGGCATTGATAGAATCGATGATGGACTTGATGTCGCAGGTGGTGACTCAGGTAAGCTGGGAGATTTCCTTAGCAAACTTTCCACAATACTATTTGTAATTTTCACACTCTTTTTACCCTCTAAGCTACCAACCAACAAAGGATTCAGCTCAGATGGTGGGGTTATTGTTGCAGTTGCTATGGTAGCGGGAATGAGAATAGGAGCAGAAGGTGCTTGCAATAATGATGCGGGAGGTGGTTGCAATAATGTTGCAGGAGATGGTTGCAATAATGTTGCAGGAGATGGTTGCAATAATGTTGCAGGAGGTGGTTGCAATAATGATGCAGGAAGTGGTTGCAGTAATGATGCAGGAGGAGGAGGAGCTGATGACGGAATTTGTTGTACAGCTTCCTTCTTCATTTGCTGTTGTTGTTGCTTCTCAGCGTTTGCCATTTCTCTCATTTTCTCTTCCGCTCTAAGCTTCTCCTCGGCCATAGCTCGTACATTAGCTGCCCTGATTTCCTCTACGAGTCTCCTTGAGCTGCCAGGCTCTTCATCATCATCCGAGTCCGATAAGATCCGCCTGCGTTTTGGTCGAATGTTGCCATCGTCATCGCTCTCGCCACTATCCAAAATATCCTTAAAATTAATTTTCCTCCCACGAGTCTTCCTCTCCACGGGTTCTTCAGCCAGCTTCTTGGCCTTGCTTCCCACTTTCTATACAAACAACAAAGAAAACCTTTGAGCCTCAAAAGGAATCGAGGTGTCGAAACAGTCACAGTATAAAAATCCAGTAAAATAAAGTAAGTCACAGTACAAAAAAACCTTACATTTGACCACGCTCGGTCCACTTCCTCCTCATCAACCTTCCTTTTCTTCTTCTTGGGCTTAGCCTTCTTCGGGCCCACGTTTGCATTGAGGAAGAAGTTTGGAACTTTGGACTTGGGCGCAGCAGCAAAGCCCTTCTTCTTCTTTTTCTTCCCCCAAGTTTCATCGTCAGATTCAGAGTCTGATTCGGATTCGTCCGATTCACCTGATTGCCACTTTTCATTCTGGTCTTCCTCGTCTTCATCTTGATCGCTTTCATCATCTGATGAATCGATTGAAATTGAAATATAATGGACTGCAAATACTAAACTGACTAATAACTAACTGAATCAAACAACAACTTACACGTTATTCGGGACTTCCGTCTGCGTGTGGATCTTCGAACCGTCCCTTCATCCGAGTACTTTACTTGACGACCCAGCGGTCCATGATGTTTCTTTTTCTTTGACCTGGCCAATGCAATGGAGTCGTCGGACTCATCACCATCACCAGACCAATCCGAATCCTCTTCCATCACACCCTCCTCTTCGTCTTCATCATCTTCCATTCCAGAGCCTACGAGAGACGGGCATATTTGCTTAACTAACTTAAATCAAACTTATTTTCTAATTTAAAAGAGCTCAGAGAGCAGTTAGTATACCTTTGAAATCGTCATCAGAATCCTCCTCACTCGTAGCATCCAAATCGTTCAGCCTCCTTCGACTCTTTTTCTGATTTGAATTGAGAACTTTCCTTCGATTCCTTTCCTGTTCATCCAATTCCTCCTCATCAGTCTCTTCATCCTGAATGCGAGCTACTTTTTTCTTCCTTCCAATATTTTCCTCATCCTCAGAATTCTCTTCTCCTTTTACCTCCTCCACAGGCTTTCCGCCCTCGACCTCTTTAACATTTTCTGCATTAGTAGCAGTAGTATCATTAGGCTCATTCAGAATTCCATTATTATTTGTGGCTTCATGCGCTACTTCAGGCTTCTGATTTTCTACGTCCTCTGCATCCGAATCCTAAAAAACAAATAATTGGAAAGTAAGCCCATGAGAACAAATGTTAGCCAAGGCGGAGGACGGATTCCACCAAACTCACCCGCAGAGCCGACTTGATCATGTCATCATACTCTTGAAAACTAAATCCTTTCGTTGCTCTTCTTTGCCTCAGCTGATAAATTGGCTCCTCTTCGGACACATAGGAGCCTGATCCAGATTCACCCCCATTGGAGTCATCAGACCCATCATTAATGAAATTTCCAATGTCCTCTGAATCAGAGTAAAGTCTTCGTCGTCGATGTTTAGATTTTCTAACGCGGTACTCCTCTTCCTCCTCGTCATTCTCTCCATTGGCTTCCTCTTCGGCCTTCTCGGGCTTTTCAGCGGATGGGAGCACATTATTGAGACTGATGCCAACATATGCCAAGCGTTGCTTTCTCAGAACTTCATTCTCCCGCTTCTTCAGTAGTTTGTCATACTCAACCAAGTTTTCACTCAGCTTGCTCACCAGCATGTTCTGCGAATTTTTTTTTTACATTAGTTACCTCTGTAAAGTTTCATCGCACACGGAAGTCATCTTATCATTCCAACTTACATGCTGACATGGGGGACAAAACCACTCGCCCTCAGGTATCACCCAAATCTGCGGGTTGACACACAATCCATGCCAGCCCTTGTCACAGGAATCACAGAGTAAAATCCATTCTGGATGGTCCCCTTTCCCACACTTGTCACAGTACGTTTCAGCATACTTGTCTTCCTCCACAGCTTCTTCCTCTGCAAATTTTCAAGTGCAAAAAAGTAAGATATGTATAAATACAAACAATGAAACTTTACTACAATGATTTCAATATTCAGTCAAATCAAAAGCTGAGAGCAACTTACTGCGTTTGGCAGTTCGAGCATGACGGGTAGGGGAATATTCAGAGTCTTCTCCAACGTCAGATTCAGGTGAGAATTCATGATCAGATGCAGCATTGAAATGGAGCTCTTCTTCCTCCTCTTCCACATGTTCCTCCTCTTCCTCTTCAACGGCTTCATCTTCCTCAGATGAGGACTGCATCCATGGACTGACTCCTTTCTTCAATGCCTTCCCATTCTTACCCCGCTTTTTCCGCTTCTTCTTCCCTCCTTTCCCACCCCGCCCACCGCCATATTCCTCTTCGTCAAAGTCAGCATCATCCGCTGCATCAGACTCGCTGGAACTTTCGGCAGATGGGAGGTAGGTCACGTGCTGCTCTTGCTTATTAGACTTGACCGCTTTTGTGCCCTTGGGGGCACGAGGAGCTTTTACTTTCGGTGGTTTGTCACCTTGTGCCGCCTTTACGAGAAACACATAATACAAATCAAACTTTATTCCATTCATCATTCCATGCTATTAATTCCATAATTTAAATTTAATTTCATGACTTACAACTTTCAATTCCTTCTCCAACTGCTTCTGCTGCTTCCTCACTTGTGCCTCCTTGAGCTGTGCGAGTCGTTCCTCTTCAAGTCTTCGGCGCTCTTCCTCCTCTTTCTGGCGGATCTGAGCCACACGACCACTTCTACGTACCGGACCCGAGGAGCCATTGATATCGTCTGAATTTAATGAATTCCTTCGACCCCCTTTAGACTCGGGTGTTTTCTTAACGCTCACATTTTTATCTTTGAGAACATCCTTCTTGTTGGCAGCAGCTTTGCCGCGTGGACGGCCGCGAGCCTTCTGCTTGGATGGTAAGTAACCCTCGTCGTCATCATCGTCGTCGTCATCATCATCCTCGCTAGCAGCACCGGGAGCCGGACTGCCCGAAGGAGACTCATTCCCTCCCTCGTTCAATGCCCCTTCTCCACTACCGGTAATGATCATGACACTCTCTTCGATGGCTTCGCCTACAATAGGATTAACAATCGGATCAACCTTGGCAACTTTGGCTGGCTGCTCCTCGTCACAAGGATCGTCCTCTGGCTTCCTTTTCATCCCATTTATACTGGATGTGTCAACAACAGCTTTGAGTTCTTCAGGTGCAGGCTTGGCTTCTTCAGACTCTTCTTCAGCTTCATCATCATCATCATCTGAGCTTGAACCGTAGGCAACGAGTCCCAATAATCCTGGCTTTGAGCTCCTACTTTTCTTCTCCGTTTCCATGGCAGCTGGTAACGGTTCTTCAGTCATAGCGACAGATGATTCCGCTGATTTGGCTGAGGTAGCCTCGGGCGTTGTCACGGATTCTTCCGCCAGTTTTACAGCATCTTGTGAAGATTCCGAAGCTGTTGCAGTCACTATGGCAGGTTCTTTCGCGGGTTTGGGGGCTTCTTCCGGGAGTTTGGGTGTCTCTTGCGGAAGTTTGGATGCTTCTTCCGCCAGTTTTGGTGCTTCTTCCGGGAGTTTGGGTGCTTCTTCCGGGAGTTTGGGTGCTTCTTCCG